>RJWM01030396.1:0-23462 GCA_004363535.1 Dasyprocta punctata
TCCTCAGGGTGATATAGAACTATTTAGAATATCAATCCTTAGGATCTGCCTTTTGTCTTGATATCTGGCCCACAGCAGGAGGTGTCTGTCTCCTCAGAGGTTACAAGGTATCTGAACTTCTGTACTGGTTCCTTTGAGGGCCCAGCCCTGTCTGACTGCCTATAATATTTTTGTCTAACTCACTTTTCCTGTAACAGGAAGGCCGGCGAAGTAAGTGACATGTGTGTGCAATAAATGACAGGCTCGCGGCTGGGGAAAGAATAGGCGTGTTACGCAGCCGCCCCGTGTTGGGGAAAGCAGAGGGGCTCGAGTCGCCGGGTCTCTGTCTCGAGTCGCCTCGGAACCGCACTTCCCGCCAGGTCGACCCCGAAAGGGCGGAGCGACCCCTCGCGGCGCGGCGCTCCCGTCCTGCGCGTCGGCGCCCGCAGGCCTGGTTCCCGGGGCGAAGGACGGCCACGCCGCCCACTCATCTTCCTCCTCAAGGAAAGGGGGTTGGGGTGTTCCGGTTTCGGCCCCGCTGCAGAAAACACCGAAATCGGCACAGCTTTCGCTTTTAGTTGAAAGAAAAACGCAGATTAAGGCTTCTCTCCCTGCAAGCGTGGCGCTGGTTGACAGGACAGCGAGACGGAGGACAAGGTGGACAGAGGTCATGGCGCGCACGCATGCAGATGGCACACACAGGCACAAATGCTCGCGCAGCGTCAAGACCGACGGCGTCGCCGTGTCACGCGGGCGCCACGGTCTAAGGACACAGCGTGGCCCACAGTTCAGGTCCGGACACGAGGGCCTCCTCTGCGCCTGCGCAGAAACCGCCTTTCCGCTCCCCTCCGAGCCCCGCCCCCAACCCGCGCTGCCCCGCCCATCTCCCTCCCCCTTCCCCAGCCTGGCCGTCCGCGCGGAGCATTGTGGGACACAAACAAAGTGCCCCCAAACAGGCTGGAGTGAGTGGAGCGGCAACGGCGGCGGCGCCGGCCCGCACGCGCGCGGCGGCGGCTCCCTCCCGACCTCCCCCTCCCCTCCCCTCAACCCCCTTCCCCTCCCCTACCCCGCCCCGCCGAGAAAACGCGAGCCGTCGCCGCGCTCCCCAACCGCCGCCCGCCCTCGGCCAACGGCCCCCAGCGGCCGCCGCGCGCGGCTCCCCGCGCCCCCTCGCGCTTCCCCCCGGGCCCCTCCGGGCGCCGGGGCCGCGCTCCTCGCCGCCTCCGCCGCACTCTGCCGCCATGCCCCAGCCGCGGGCTGCCCACGGGCCTAGGCGCGGCGGCCCGAGATAGGGTACCCGCGCTCCCGGGGGAGGAGAGGAGCAGCCGCGCTCCGCCCCCTCCCCCCGGGCCGCCGCCGCCGCCGCCGCCGCCTCAGCCTGGCGGGGAGGAGGAGCAGCAGCAGCAGGCCTCCCGGCCCGGCGCTCGCGCCCGCGCCCGCAGGTAACGGGGACGGGGACGGGGACGGCAGGGCGGGTGGCGCTGCAGCGAGCGCTCGGAGCGCCGCCGGGGACCCACGCGCCCGGGCGGCGAGGAGGGAGCCGGGCTGTCACCCCGCCCGCGCGGGAGACACCCGCAGGTCCTCTCGGGGGCGTTTCACCCAGGGCGGAGGAGTTCGGCGCGGCCCGCGGTCCGGGAGTCCCCAGGCGTGAGCGCGGCCCGCGCCCCCGTCCACCCAGCCCACAGCGGGCGGTACCGCTGCCCCTCTCACCTGGTCCGACCGCGGGCCGGATCCTGCTTATTCCTCCTCCCTGCTGCTGCCTCTCCGGAGCAGGAAGAAAAAGATGGCACTTGTTTTAAAAAGAAAAGAAATGCAAATATCTCTTTTCTTTTTCTTTTTTTTCCCTACCTGAGAATCACTCTACATCTAGTCATTTTATTGCCGGCCTAACAAGACAAATGATTACCTGCAAGTGAAACAAGAACGCTAGAACTGATGAAAGGAAATTGCATGCGACTTGTGTTTGAACCCTAACCGGAATTTAGTGTGAGGCCCATTTGTCGTGTACTTTACTGAAACACCTTTTATAGAAAAGAAGACGAAATTTTAATTTCTTTTTTATTTGTAGGTAGATCATCTGTTGAGGTTAGGAAAAAGTTCTCCTTAACTTCACTTATTTTCTCTTGTTTTATTCAGACATAGGCTAATACTAGAAGCAAAGTGCTATGCACTGTATGATAAATACCAAAATGTTTGGATAGCTTAAGATTTCGATGGTTTCCTTTTGCCTGCCGTTTCAGTTGCAATTCTTAGATTTGAAAAACAAACATATAAATCTTCGTTTTCCCCATTATTTCACTTTAACTTCCAGTGGATTCACGATGTTTAATTTTATCTAGTGTAGTTTTCCGTATGAGGGAATGTGAAAATGTGTTTTAGGATGACTACATTTATTTATTATGGAAACTAGATTTACTCATTTTATGCAACATTGCTAGGCATGTTACATATGTAATCTTACTTAATTTTCGGAACAACCTGATGATGAGGTTATTGTTACTTTAATTTTATAGATGAGACAGAAACTTAGTAGTATTAAGTAACTTGCCCTAGGCCACAGAAGAAGTCAGTGAGAGTTGAGATTTAAATCTGAATACATTTTTTGTGTAGG
The DNA here is from genome assembly GCA_004363535.1 of Dasyprocta punctata. Taxonomy (NCBI): domain Eukaryota; kingdom Metazoa; phylum Chordata; class Mammalia; order Rodentia; family Dasyproctidae; genus Dasyprocta; species Dasyprocta punctata. The sequence goes on from RJWM01030396.1 coordinate 2,591, forward strand.
TGTACTTTCTGCTGTACTTCTCAGTAGAGGTACAAGTTCTTTTTAACTTTGTCATGATAAGTTAGTCTTCCAGAAGTTGGAAGAAAATGCATTGAGTACCTCAATACCTACATTCAGTGATTAACGTTTTTGGCACATTGTTCCCTACTTTCTTTCTCAGTGTGAACACTACCTTGTCAAAATTAACATTATTCCAATTTCCTCAGTTCTAAAAGTGTAGTTTGTCAAGAGTCGTGCATTCCATTTGGTCATTTGAATCTAGTCCCTTCGGTGTAAAAGAATAGTACCCATTCATCTCTGCATTTTTCTGACATCTAGTTTACAACTAGTCTTGTAGAATAGAACATTCTGGACTTGTCCATATTATCCTAGTTTCCTTTGCCTTCTTCCTCTTTTCCCCCTTAATTTCCTCTTAGTTGGAAGAGTGGTCTAAAGAAAAACTTGGATTTGCCTAAAGTAAAACTTTTTTTGGCATGAATACTTAATGGGTGTTGTGTGCCTCATATTGTATCGTATGGTAGATACTGCAGGTAAAATCAGATTGCTATACTATTAATGATGATAGTGTGATCATGCTATGGATTGCCAATTTGTGATTAGCATGTGACCATACGGTGGTACTATGACACAATACCTTGTTTTTAACTACATTTTGCTTAGTAATTTTTGTTTTGCTTTGCTTTTTGAGACAGGATCTCACTGTGTAGTTCAGACTGCCTTCTCATTATGTAGCTTAGGCTGACCTTGAACTTGCAGCAATCCTCCTGTCTCAGCCTCCAGAATGCTCAGATTAGGAGGCTTGCACTCCCATGCCCCACCTGCTTAGTAATTTTTAGTATCATTTGATGATTGTTGCTTTGATCAGCTATTTTACTAGAGGTTCTCTGTGAGAGATTTTCCTGATTCGGGTGATGAACTGTCCTCCTGAACATACAGATTAATTGCTTACTTTCATTGCTTCAGTATTCAAAGTAAAGAGCTGGGAAAATAGTCACCCTCAATTATGGCAAATAGATTTTTTCATTATTTTTGGTGTTAGTACCACAATGTACTCAAGAATTTTATTTTATTCATTGTTCTGTAACCAGTTATGGTCCCTTGTTTTGATGACCAAATTGTCCCATATTTAGTAGTAGAAACTTTTCTAGCTGGCCGCTATGTCTTTTGACACTCCTGCTCACTATTAATCTTCAGGTGCTTTCTGGCACAAGATATCCTTTTCTTTGCTTCGCTTTGGGAAAGACTCTTTATCCAAGGAGTCTTGGTTCCTTTTAGTGATAAATGGTGTATAGAAACCAAGATCTGGATGTTTGGCATATTCATTGCTACCAGGGGATCATTGTTTCCCTGCCCTTTTGAGAGAACAGAACTAAGAAATTCGTTTTTCCTTGTTTGATTGTGCATGTCTAGTGATATAGCCAATTCATATTTAGCGTAGCATAGTTTTTCTTTGATTCTGTATTTCTTTTTTGTTGTAAATGAAAATCATGCTACAAATAAAAGATGGTTATTGCTTTTTACAATATACATACAGTCATTTTAAAATTACAATGCTGATGTGTTACTGCTTTTGAGTGACGTTTAAGACAGTATACATATGCTATCTGAAGCTGGGCGTGGTGGCGCACGCCTTTAATCCCAGCACTCGGGAGGCTGAGGTAGGTGGAGCGTTGTGAGTTCGAGGCCGGCCTAGGCTACAACGCGAGCGCAAGACCGGCGTGAGCTACTTAGTGCGACCCTGCCTCAAAACACTGGGGCTGGGAGTTGGGCTCAGTGGCTTAAGCGCCTGTCTGGCAGGTGTGAGGCTGTGAGTTCAATCCCCAGTGCCGCAAAAAAAAAAAAAAAACAAAACAAAACAAAACAAAAAACCATATGCTGTCTGTAAATATAAAGATTTTTGGACATGTGGTCAATGTAGAACATTTTGAGCTAGGCATAGTGGTGCATGCCTCTTGGGAGAGTGAGGCAAGAGGATCACCCCAAGTTGAAGGCCAGCCTGGGCTGCATAGCAAGACCTTGTCTCAATACATACATACATACCTGACACTTTGAATTAGACCAAATTTGGTAGAAATTCAATGTTACATGGTTTCGAATACTGTGTACAGATAGTTCTAAGAGGAAGCAATGGTTGTCTAAAGTAGGCTGAACACATTGAGACCTTTTACTTGCTTCTGTCAACCAAGTGCTAAAACACAAGTCATGGCCACATAACGAAAGTGTATATTCTTCTGTGATCCCCATCACTGCATTTGGTAATAAAACAATCATATTTCCTTCAGAGAATAGAATGGGATGATGGATAATGCATGCATTTTATAGACTTTTTGCCCTCATTCTGTCCAATTTCAATAACATAGACTACCCAGGATATTTAAAACAGATAATGTCATGAAAAACATGATACAGCTGCAAGGGTATGTTTAGCCATGGAACAGCTGCACCCTATTGTGGAAGACTATATGGACTAATAATTGGGTTATAATAGCTGCTGTGTACTTTCCTCATTGCTGAGACAAAAGTACCCAATACCCACAAGTTAAAGGAAGAAAGGTTTATTTCAGCTTACAGTTTGTAAGCTGGCTCCAAAGCATAGCACCATGGCAGAGGGGAAACGGTCTGTAGCAGGACAGGCAGGAAGCAACAAAACAAGCATTCCTTTTCTTTTCATCCCACCTAGGCTACAAACGTATTGGTTGGTGCCACCCACATCCAGGGTAGGCCTTCTCATTATCCACACCCAGAACTATACTAACCCAATCAGTGGACCACACAACCTTAATCCCAGCATTACACACCCAAGATCAGTGGCAGCAAACCTGTGGCACACATGCCACAGTGGGTGGTTTATATCACTGAAAGCTCTAAAAGGGTTGCCATCACTGCTCTGGTTCCAGCCATCTCTGAAAAGCCCCACCTGTAAGCACATGAGTATTTGGGAGGAAATCTAGATATAAGCCTTAATGTTTGCTAACTTCTATTGTGCCCTTTCTGTATAGCAGTGATGCTAAACATTATATACCGCATCTGAATTTGATCTTATACTCTTTGATATTGGTATTAATATCTTACTTTGCAAGAAAGGAAACTGATCTATAAGGATTAAATAACTTGCCTACCTAGGGTCTCAGCTAATAATTGGCAGACCCAGGTTTCAAACTGGTCTGTCCTTAAGAGTTTGCACTTAGCTGCTTGCCACACCTTACAGCTAAGTGTAACAAGTCATAAAATTGGATATATTTTTCATCACTATCAATAAGAAACTACATAACTGATGTTTATCCTATAGGAACACAGATTACATGCCAAGAGTCACATGTGTTTCTCAGGTCTGTTCCATGTGTTTAGATTTCCTCTTTAAGAAATGGAGGATAGATCCAGGCATTGATGGTACATGCCTGTAATTTTAGCACTTGGGAGACTGGGGCAAATTTGAGCCTGCCTTGGATGAGGTGATGACTTAGCAAGACCCTGTCTCAAAGTTTAAAAAAAAAAAAGGACCAGAGATGTAGTTCAGTGCAAAGGCCCTGGGTTCAATACCCATTCCTTCAGAAAAGGAAGAATTGGAGTTCCTGACTGCCTACTTTGAACAGGCTTTTTAAAAATAAAAGTATCAAGAACTGAGATGAATTGATGAGTAGATAGATATGTGATAAAACAAATATCATAGGTTTATGATAGACCTAGGTATAACTGTTCAGGCAATTGATCATAAATTTCTTTAAATATTGTCTTTATATGAAAATGTTCACAGTAAAATGTTGGAGTGATTAAAAATGCATTTTTATTATAAAACAGGATTGACAGCTCTGTAAAAACTAGTAGCATTAAGTATCCCCTGTGTATCTATGATGGTCCTTTGAAACTTTCTGTAAGTTTTCCTGTCCTCATAAAGAATAAAACTCCCTTTTTCACTGAAAGTGTGGTAAGGTATCAAAGACAGCCTCTTGTAAAGGGGACTCCTTCATTGCTCAGGAGACTCTTAATTAGGCTCCTTTCCATGCTAATTTTTAGTACCCTTATAACTATATCAAAAATAATCTTCCTTTGTGGTTTCCTGACATTTTGTAGGCTGCTACTGAATATACTTTTTATGTAAGTTTTATGAGGTGTTTTTGCTTTAAACGGCACCACTTTCACTGTGAAACAGTTCTTATACCTCAGAATGACTGTTTGAAATTAACCTCCTATTAAGCCGAAAGTCATATCAGTTTTTCTTTGTTCTTTTTATTAAAAATACTCTACTACATTTTAGGCCATATGATGGAAATCTGTAGATTCTAGCCACAGGTTCTAAAACAGCAAGTATCAAGTATATATGTGCCTTTCACAAATACAAAGAAGTCTTTAATGTATATAATACTGCCAGTTGAAGGCCATATTGAATTGTTTTTAACATTATTGTGAGTACTTAGGGTGCTCTTGATCAGCACTTTTTTTTTTTTTTTTTTTTTGGGCGACACCGGGGGTTGAACTCACAACTTCGCACCTGTCAGGCAGGCACTTTTCATTGTAGCCCAAGCTGGCTGCGAACTCAACAACACTCCACCTACCTCAGCCTCCCAAGTGCTGGGATTAAAGGCGTGCACCACCACGCCCAGCTCAGCACATTTTTCTTTATCCTGGGGTGAATCAATAGCCTGTACTGTCATGGCATTTCATATTGATATTGTCTTATAAGACTGAAAGTGGGTTGACCAAGCTCATTCTTAGTGTCTCACTCCTGGAGAATGTTACCTCCCATTTTTCTACATTGAATATCCTTCCTTCTTTTTTTGTGTGTGTGATACTAGGGATTGAACTCAGGGCTTTGTGCATGCTAGACAAGCACTCTACCACTGAACTATGTTGCCAACCCCTATCCTTCCATTTAATGTTTTGAATATCTAAGAACTAAAAATTACAAATGTTTGATATCTGATCTTTTTGTACTTTCAGCGTTCTGTTACTTTATTGCATTCCTGCTGCAGGTGTTTTCACTGCTTTTAATATTCTAGTACTTCAGGATATTGCTATCTTTCTACAAGTATTGAACTGTAAATATTTCTTTAGTTTATATTGCTTTTAATTTCAATTGTTTTTTGTGTTTATTGTTTGTGGAACTGAGGATCAAAGCAAGGCCTCAGTCATCCTCAGGTGCTCTATCACAGAGCTACATTCTCATCCCTTTAATTTGCTTTTGATGGTTTTTGATGCATTCAGCTACAAATATTCTGGAGTGGCAAATAAAGAAGAGCATGACTCTTTGGAATCGAGTTTTTAACGGAGCTGTTACCCTCTGGTTTCTGAAACAACTTTAGATCAGTTTTTAAAAAGTATTTCATCTTACTCAGATCTTAACCTGCTAAATACCCAACCCTTACCTACTGTTGGCAAACATGTATATTTTGTATGATACTTCATTAAATATTTTATTTGTTTTCTTTGATTAATGAAATTAGGATAGTCTGGTTCAAAGAAAGCAAATCTTAGAGTTTGTGGAGATTTAGAGATTCTGTAAGTATTTTGCTTTCTTTTTTCTCATTTACCACTACTAATGTGTGCGTGTATTCCTTCTATTTTTAATTTTTTCCCCTTTTTGTATTCCAACCGCCTGGGTTTTACTTGTCTTTGACTCTGTTTTTCTTTCTGCTTTGGTTCTTCCCAATGTTCATTTCCTTTTTGTGACTTTCTATTACAATGTACAGACAGTTTCTTTTATATTTGGTGCCTTTTATATGCCACATAAAACTGTATGGACCATACTTTCTTGAGAATTATTTGCATTTATAAGAATCATAACCTCTCTTTGCTTTTTGACCCACCTGATGTTGTTTCTTCCTCATTTCTGTTTTCCTCAGCTAGATTTGCTTAGTCTGCCTTTGAGAGGCAGAATAGCATAGTGTTAGGAGCACAAACTCTGAAGCATACAACCAGGATTCAAATATTGACTTACTAGTTGTCTTAGTTACTTTTCTTGTTGCTGTGACAAAATAACCAACACCCAATCAAGTCAAGGGAGGAAAGGTTTATTTAGCTCACAGTTTGTAGAGGTTTCAGTCCATAATCAGCTGGCTCCAAGATATGGTGGCTTGGCAGAGGGGAATCACAGAGGAGAACCAGATCATGGCAAGCAGAAGACTGCAAAAGCAAGCAAGGGAGAGCACAAACCTCTTTCTGTCCCTTATATTGTGTCCAGCTACCAGGATTAAGATGCAGTGCCAAACCAATCAGGGGACTGATTTAGTTGTCACCCACCTTTAATCCCAGCATCACACACTCTAGATTCAGCCAGCTCTGGAAAAGTCCCACCTATGACCAAATGAAGCTATGGGAACTATCTAGGTCCAAACCATAACAGTAGTAGTCTGGCCTTGGACTAATTCCTTAACGCTTCTTTTATGCTTTATTCTCCTCACTGGTACAATACAGACACTAAATGATATCTATCTCAAAAATTATGTGAAAATTTAGTTACGTAATATGTGAAGTGTACTTAGAACAAATGCCTAGCACGTATCAAGTACCATGTTAACTGTTAACTAATGATTATTATTAGTTACTTTAATTTTAAAAAATTCAAAACTATTATTTTTAAACAGTTTATTGAAATGTAACTTTAAAGGCATAGCCTATTGCCACTACAAATTCACCAGTTTCACATGGGTCTTCAGTTCCTCCTAATCATCCATTTTACTTTTCTTTTTCTTCACATTTCTTCTATTTCATTAGCCTCAAAATTTTACTCCATCTCCCCCACCTATATAAACTATAGCTGTACCTTCTCATTCCTCTTTTTTTCCATCACTGGGAAAAGACTAATCCTTTTACTCATGCTCTGAATCTCATTTATCTCTGCCTATCCAGGGTTCTTATACCATCTATTATCACTTGTATTATCGTTTGTATCTTAGTTGCTTTTTCATTGCTAAAACAAATACCCAACACCCAAAATTAAAGGGGGAAAGGTTTATTTAGCTTTCAGTTTGTGAAAGTTTCAGTCCATAATTGGCTGACTGTAAGCCTGGGTGGCACATAGCAGAGGGCAACAGGTCATGGCAACAGAAGACAGCAAAAGCAACAGTCAAGAGGGGAGGAGAAGAGCAAGACACTTTCCCTCCCTTACCGTGTATGCAAGGCTACCCACCGCAGGTGTAGCGTTCACACCCTTAATCTCAGCATAAAACCATGAAATAATCACAGACTTTAGATTTAGCAACCTCTGAAAAACTTGAACCCATGACCACATGAGGCTTTGGGGGGACATCCAGACATAAATCATAACAACTTGTTATCTTTAACATTTCTCGCTCTTCTGAACGTTTCCCAACAATAAAACATTCTCTGTATATTTACCACAATAAAATACATGTGTACTTTTGGAGGAAGGTGAAAACCATTTTCTAGTTTCTTCATTCTATAAAAATGTCAGTATCATCTCTAGAACTCTGCTAAAATTAAGTTCCAGCCCTTTAACTCTTTGTTTCCCTGCAGCTATGCCCCATCTTTAGAACCAAACTAATTCAGATTGAATTGTCTACTCAGTTTTCACTCCCTTATTTCTATGTATTCTTTGTCTTTTGCAGTCTTCTAATTCTTTTTTATTTTTTTGCGGCACCAGGGATCGAACTCACAGCCTCGTGCCTGCCAGGGCAGGCGCTTAAGCCACTGAGCCAAACTCCTGGCCCTGGTTTTTTGAGGCAGGGTCGCACTATGTAGCTCAGGCCAGCCTTGCGCTTGCATTGTAGCCCAAGCGGGCCTCAGACTCACAATGCTCCACCTACCTCAGCCTCCTGAGTGCTGGGATTAAAGGCGTGCGCCACCACGCCCGGCTACCAGTCTTCTAATTCTACTACTCTAGTTTGTGTGCTATTACAAGGTCATTAGTGACTTTTTTGTGGCTCTATCATATGGACATTGGTTTATATATATATATATATATATTTTTTTTTTTTTGTACTGTGAATCAACTCAGGACATTATGCTTGCCAGGCAGGTGCTTATGTCACTGAACTATATCCCTGGCCCCTGGTTTATACTTTTGACCTATCATCATTTGACAGTCATTCCTTGAAATATCCTACACCCTTTAATTTTGAAGTGTCCTACCATTCTGGTTATTCTGTGTATTTGTTTCCCAGGTTTTCCTTCTGTTCCTACCTCCATTTTTTACTCCTTTCCTCTTTTAATCTGTCTAGCTAAAGGCTTATCCACTTTGCTTTTTTTTTTTTTTTTTCTTCAGAAAACCAAGTTTAGCTTTAATTTTTCTGTGTTTGAGTGTTTTTGTTTTTCATTTATGTCTGTGCTTCCCTCCCCCTGCCTGCCCCTGTTCTTATTTTAGGTTTATTTTGCTCTTTTTCTAGCTTACCCACCCCGTTTTTTATGTTTTGAGACAGTGTCTCAAAGTTGCCCATGGTGGGCACAAATTTGCAATCCTGCATCAGACTCCCAGAACACTGGAATTATAGGTGTGTGCCACCACACCCTACTTTTTCTAGCTTCTTAAAGTTGAAATTTAGACCACTGATTTTTTTAAAATTGTGAAATACATGCAGTTCAGTGGTTTTAAGTATATTCACATTTTTATGCAACTATCATTGCCACCCATTCTCAGAACTCGTCATCATTTACAATTATAACTGCCTCCACTAAATACTAACTGCTCATTCTGCTCTCCCTATATTCCCTTGCAACTACTGAAAACAACAGTCATTTCAACAGTTGATTGTGGTACTCCTGTGCAGTGGTATAGTCCTCAGCAGTCAAAAGGCACAAAAAATTGGGGGACCCATGTTGATGACAACATGGATGAATCTCAAAATAATTATATCAAATGAAACAAGCCGTACTGTATGATTTCATTTTTATAATTCTAGAAAATTCAATTAATCCAAAATGAAAAGCAAATTGATGGTTCATGAGGAGGAGCAAAGGGAGACATTGCCAAAAACAAAAACAAAACAAAAAAAAAAAACCAGGAATCACAGAAATGTGCCTTATTTTAACTGCAGTGATGAAATATATCTCATCAAATTGTACATTTCAGATGTGAATATGAGTGCTTGTTTCAGTGGCACACATACAAATATGAACATGCACATCCAGTTAAATCTCAGTAAATGGCTTACAAAATGATTTTTTTTTAATTTTTAAAAATTTGTGCTAAAAGCACAGATACAGTTAATTTCATGTAAATTTTGGAATTACTCTTAGGGCATACAGTCTGGAAAACCTAAATTAGTATTATATCAAATACTACAAGAGGAAAGTGCAGCATAGCTTAATGATAAAATGAGGACAAGGGTTAATTATTCAGAAGTTTTGAGTATAAGCACCTTTGGGCATCTTTACTTTCTCTGATCTTTACTTTCCTAATCTATTTCATAAGGATTTTAAAATCCAAGTAAATTATATTTGAGAACACATTGAGTCTGAAAGTCACGCAAGTGGAAGAAATTGCTGACATTTAGGATGGAGAGAAGAACAAAATAAAGTAGAATTTAGTCTGTTAAGAGCAGTAAGGAGGGCCAAGGGTTCAGCTCAGCAGTACAAGAGCCTGCTTGGCAAGTGTGAGGTCGTGAGTTTGATGCCTGGTACCAAAAAAAAAAAAAGGCAATAAGGAGCCAGGCATGGTAGTGCACATCTGTAGTCCCAGCACTCAGGAGGCTGCGGTGGGAGGATTGCTGAGAGTTTGAGGCCAGCCTGGGCTACATAGTGAGTTCAAGGCTGGTAGTTTGGTCTAAACTACATCATGAAAACCTGTCTCGGGAAAAGAAAAAAAGGAAAAAGGAGCCAGAGATGGGGGTGTGTGATGTAGTTAGAGAATGAGGAGTCAAAGAAAGCTTGACTAGAGCAGCAAGTTCGTATTGGAGGGGGAGGCTGGCCATCTCTAAATCACCTAAAAACATAATAGAACATGGAGAGTATTAAATACATAGTGAAAAAACAGCATGAGATATGTTGCTTTTATAATCTTGTAACCATGGACAGATCATTTATTCTGAGTCTAAATTTCTTCATCAGTGTAGTGGGAGATAATAGTTCTATCTTATTTCAAAGATTTTATATGTTGAAATTAATCTATTAAATCTGACAAGAGTATATGAAAGTGCTGAAAAATGCTGATCAATGGCTATTAATTGTTCAGTATGATAACAAAGGCATGAGCTAAAAAGTGTCTGAACTCAGAGGATTGTATTTCAAAACCACTTGAATAATAGTAGAGGATGAATTCAAGACTGATATCACTAGAGACAAGGGGACCAATCAGGGCATTGTCTGAGTAGTCAACTTGGTGGCACTGGAGAAAGGAAAGGGTGGCTTGAGATAGTCGCTGGGTCTGTGTTGGGAGAAAAAGAAAAAAGTTCTTTTAATTTCCTGATTATCACAAACTGGATATCGTAATCAAATTTATTATCTCACAGTTCTGGAAGTCAGAAGTCTGAAATAAGATTACTGGGTAGAAACCATGGAGTTGGCAGATGCCCACTGCCTCTGACAGCTCTAGGGCATTGGTAACAAACCTATGGCATGAGCGCCACAGCTGGCTGGTTATTATTATTGCAAGTTCTAAAGATTTGCCTTCACTCTTCTGGGGGAAACCATTCTTACCTCTTCCAGCCTCTGTTACCTGTTTGCCTTCATCTTGTGACCACATCATTTGTCACTTCAGTCTCCACACACTGCCCTGTTACCCCTTCATCCCTTCCGCTTTTCTTCTCTCATACAAGGGTACCACCCGGTGATCCAGGATAACCCCCACCCCATTCCAAGAAAACTCAATCACATCTGCAAAGTTTTTTCTGTAATGGTATCCATCACAAACTTAAAGGATTTGTACACAGACATTTGGAGTTCTTTTAAATGGACATTTGGGTTTTTTGGAAGTCCTGTCATTGACCAGAGAACTTCAAAAGAAAGTATATTTGTGAGACATGGTAGCAAATTAACTTGGACGTTTTGAGATACCTATGGGATATCTGTATGAGGATATCATTTTGCGTATCAGAGAGCCTTGAGACAAGTGGCATAAATAAACAGGACATTTATTATGTCACACAAGACAAAACATGAAGTGGCAGATATACCAGCTTCAGAGTTGGTTAACTCAGCAATTCCATGACATCACCAAAGTTGAGAGGAAAATACACTTATTTTCCTCTCAACTTTTTGCTTACCATTCTTAGACTAGGTCTTGTGCAGTTGCGGATGCCCCTCAGACTTCTAGTCCTCAAATCTAGAGATGAAGCCAGCTTTTGTGTGCCCTTGTTGGCCTGGAAACTTAACCTATGAGGCTTCCTCTGGTTCTGTTTTATCCACAGTATGACTCTGTTGAGGTACATACACTCCTGCCTCATACACAAATATTACACTCATCTTTTGTGATTGTTTATTTTGGTTTTGGTTTTCTTGAAACAGATTTTCACTTTGTAGTTCAGGCTGATTTTATTTTATTTTATCTTATTCTATTTTATTTTATTTATCTTTTGGTCTTTTTTGAGACAGGGTCTCCCTGTGTAGTTCAGGCTGGCCTTGAGCTCACTTTGTAGCCCAGGCTGGTCTCAAACTCGCAACCATCCTCCTGCCTCAGCCTCCTGAGTGCTGGGATTAGAGGCACTGCACCACAGTGCCCAGCCAGACTGATGTTGAACTTAACTATGAAGCCCAAGCTTACCTTGAACTCTCAGTGAGCCTCCTTCAGCTTCCTGAGTGTTGGATTACAGGTGTCTGCCACCATACCCAAGTGCTTTATGATTATCTTGCGTGACAAATGACAGAACAAATCCCTTGAGCACTTTGTTCTTGGCACTTTTTTTGAGACAGGATCTCACTAGTGCAGGCTGGCCTTAATTTCACTTATGTAGCCCATGCTGGCCTCGAACTCACGGTGATCCTCCTGCCTCAGTCTCCTGACTGCTTCGGTTATGGGCATGTGACACCACACCCAGCTTGAGCACTTTCAATACCATATTCTTTAGTTTTTTTGTGGGTTTTGGTGTGTTTGTGTGTGTGTGTGTGTGTGTGTGGACTTGAACTTAGGACCTTGTGCTTTCCAGGCAGGAATTTATGCCAGTGCACTATATCCCCAACCCCAACACCATATTCTTTTATTATTCTTAAGACAGTGGTTAGTATAGTCTGAGAACTGCACACCCCCACCCCACCCCATCCCCCACCCTCATAGTAGGAATGGAACTCTGGGCTTTCACACTGAGCTGCATCCCTGACCCTTTTTAAATTTTTTAAATTTTGAGACATGGTCTCACTCTATTGCCCATGTTAGGCTCAAACTTACATTTCCTCCTACCTCAGAATCCCAGTCTGGGGATTCTTGTGGAGATCCTTGAAAGTTTGATTTGACTTCAGGAGTCCAAGAGGTCATGCCAATTTCATAATACTATTTTAAGATAATATTTGCTGTTTTCATCCTTGTTCTTTCAGATGTCCAGTGAAGTTTTTCAGATGCTTTTGTATAATATTAAACATAATATAACAGACTGCATGCAGATGCAAATGTGATAATTCGTCTTATTTCAAATATGCCAGACTGGGAGCTTTGCAAAAATAAGTACTACTCTTGTCTTTTTTGTTTTTTAGTCTGAGAAAATACAGTATTCTGAAAACTATGTTGTATTAACATGTAATAGATTTATTATTTACATCAATTATTCTTTTAAATTTCTGTTTAATTTATACTATGGTAAATATTAGTTCACCTAAATGCCCTTTGAGGTTCTCAGTAAATTTTTAAGAGTGTAAAGAAGCCAGGAAGTAGAGTTTCAAATCTGGTGTCAAGGGTTGATGCTCCTCTAATCACACACTGTAGAGTTCTTGTATTTCTCCAGTCTGTTTTCTTTGTGTTTTGCTGATCACGAGTTGTCATGTAGGTATAGAAACTTCACATGTTGTGGATACTTTCATAGTCATTTCTATCTTTTAATATTTATCCCATTTATGAGACATGTTTTCTCCATATTGATAGTGTTTATCTCTGCATTTTGTTTTCACAAAATCACATATCTGCTTATTAGCACTTTTAGCATTCTTACTGTCCTTGTACTAACAACTGCTGCATTTAATATTTAAAACTTTAAAAAGAAAAGATAAATCAAGATATATTATGTACAGGTACAAAATTTCTATGCTGAATGTGATCATTGTATATACCTAAATAGTACTAATACACTTAATTAAAACTTTTTAATAACTTAAGCACAGAGAGAACGAATCAGTGAAAACTATAGAGAGCCAAATTTTAAATGATCATTATTATCTTTTTTTTTTTAATCATCTCTTGGAAGTGGACACAGTTAACACACTTGCTTTGGAAAATGACTTTGATTTATCAGTAAACTTTTATGAGAGAATATAACTTTCCTAAATTTGGCTGCAAAGGAAGTGTACCTGAGGTTCAGTTTCCAGATTTTATTAGGTTATCGAGTGGGACTAGAGAAGCAAAAATGAATACAGTAAGCCAGGCACGATAGCACATGTCTTTAATCCTAATATTGTAGGAGACCGAGGCAGAAAGAAGACAGTTTTCTGCTCAACCTGGAGAGTTTAGCAAGATCTGTCTCAAAAATGAAATGTAAAATAAAGGTTGGGGATATAGTTCAGTGGAAAGGACGCAGTTCAATTCCTAGTACTGCAGTACTGGAGGAAAATAAATAAATAAATACGGCAGTTCTGCCAGATGTGGTGGCACATACCTGTAATCCCAGCACTCAGGAGGCTGAGTCAGGAGCATCACCATGAGTTTGAGGCCAGCCTGGATGACATAGTGAGTTCAAGTGCAACCTGAACTGCATAGCAAATCCCTCCCTGTTTTGTTATCTGCCACCATCAGCTTCTTAGGTGCATGTGAATGGAAAAATATAGTACATATAAATTTCAGTACTATCTAGAAATCTTACAATGTGTCCTCAGATAAAGAGGGTACTATGGTACTAGATTTTAAGGTATGAATGACTAGGTTTTGATGGCTTCTATCTACAAAAGACTCTTCAGTGAAGCATTAGTTGGACAAGAAAACAGAGTTCTGTTTCAGATGTGAATTTGAAATATGGCAGACACATCGAGGTAAATTGTCTACACTATAGCTAGTTGTTAAGGTCTCAAATTGAGCTTCAGTAAGGTTATTGTAGGTTAGTTGAGTTAAGAGCTGGTAGAGTGAAAGATGTACCCTTATAGTGGCTCATCAGTTACTCACCATATGTGTGATGGGCTAGTTAGTGGGCACTTTACATCTACTGCACTTATCTCATTGAAGTCCCACAGTAGTTCTTAAACCTGACTTGTTTAAGGTCATCTCATCACTTCTGTACAGCCATGATTCAGACCCAGGTCTCTGAACTACAGAGCTATCACTTTTCATAGCATTCAGTTTACAGACAACTTTTATGTATTAGTTGATACTTTAATTAAATGTTTAATACTTGAATAAAAACTATATATAAAGTGAAGAAATCTAGTATTGCATTTTGAATAATATGAAAAGACTATGTTTTTCATTAATCCATAGTAATAGTCAAAAGACTCTTGTGTTTGCCCTTATAGCAGTCTTCTATATTTCAAAAGGATGCTGAATAAGTGTTACTAGTAGATCTAGAATCAGAAACCTTAATACAAATTGAATAATGATGACATAAGGCATATATGGTTTATTGGGAAGATTTAGGGTAGTACATTTCTAATAAAAGTTGAAGTTATGCTAGGCACAGTGGCATTTACCTGAGGTCCCCAGCTACTTCAGAGACTAAAGGAGGAAAATCACTTGAGCCCAGGAGTTTGAAGCTAGTCTAGGCAACATAGTGAAATGTTCTCTTTTGAAGGAAGAAAGGAAGAGGGGGACAGGAAGGGAGGGAGATAGGGGAAAGAAAAAAAAAAGACCTTTACCTCATATACAAATATAAGATCCATCCTTTATGATTCTTTATTTGGATTTTGAATTTTTTGAGACCAGGTCTCGTAGTGTGGTTCAGGCTGGCCTTGAATGCACTCTGTAACTCAGGCTAGTCTCAAACTCGAGGCAGTCCTCCTGCCTCAATGTCTCCTGAGTCCCGGGTTAAGGTGTACACCACCACACCTGGCTATGTATATGTATTTTTTAAGGCATTCAGGTAGTCAATATATACTAGTGTTTGGTATTTTTACACTCAATTTCTCTCTCTTTAGATTGTTGGTCAGCAAAAACTACAACTAAGACAGCTTTTAAAATTCTGGCCCACGCTGGGTGTGATGGTGCATGCCTCTAACCCCAGTATTTGGGAGACAGGCAGGAGGATCGCTTCAAGTTAGAGGCCAGCCTGGGCTACATAGTGAGTTCAAGGACAGCCTACAATACACACCGAAACTATGCAGTAGGGGGCTGGGTGTAGCTTAGTGGTAGATTGCTTACCTAGTATTTGACAGTCCCTGGGTCTGATCTACAGCACTGCACTGCCCCCTCAAAAGGCTGGCCCAATAATAATTTTTCATTTTTTATTATTGTTTGTTTGGTACTGGGGTTTTTTTTTTGTTTGTTTTTTTCCGGCACCGGGGATTGAACTCACAACCTTGTGCCTGTCAGACAGGTGCTTAAGTCAGTGAGCCAAACTCCCAGCGCTGGTTTTTTGAGGCAGGGTTGCACTGTGTAGCTTAGGCTGGCCTTGCGCTTGCGTTGTAGCCCAAGCCAGCCTCGAACTCACACAACACTCCTACCTCAGCCTCCCAAGTGCTGGGATTTAAGGTGTGTTCCACCACTCCCGGCTTGTACCAGAGATTGAACTCAGGACCTCACACTTGCCAGGCAGGCGTTTATGCTGCTGAGCTAAATTCCTGGCCCAATTTTTCATTTTTTATAAAACAACATTTTATTATAGAATTTGCCTAACTTTCTACCAGTTTGACAATTTAGAAAGATATTTATGGTAATGTCATAGCATTTTCCTAAACAGTTTTAGTTCTATAAAAGCAGTTTGCCACTTCCTAAGGCTGAACAATATTGTATTGTATGTATTATATCAAGTTTTGTTTATCCATTTGTCCATGCACACTTGGATTTCTTCTATAGATTTTAAATCCCCTATTTAACTAATGAAAATAAGGGTTATTCATAAATTCAAAGAATCTCGAGGCAGAGTAATTTTGTAAGGTCATCTAATCTTTTTGCCTTCTTTTTTTTTTTCTTTTGCGGCACCGGAGATTGAACTCACAACCTCGCGCCTGCCAGGGCAGGCACATAAGGCACTGAGCCAAATTCCCGGCCCTGGTTTTTTGAGGCAGGGTCGCACTATGTAGCTCAGGCCAGCCTTGCGCTCGCGTTGTAGCCCAGGCCGGCCTCGAACTCACAACACTCCACCTACCTCAGCCTCCCGAGTGCTGGGATTAAAGGCGTGCGCCACCACGCCCGGCTTCTTTTTGCCTTCTAATACTTCCCCCACATACAAAAATCTTGTGTTTTTTTTTTTTTTTTTTTGGTGCTAGGGATCAAACTCACAACCTTGCACTTGCCAGGCGCTTAGTCACTGAGCTAAATCTCTACCCCCCAAAATTCTCATATTTCACTATATCTTCAGTAAATGTGGCTACTTTAAACTGTTTACATTTCTCTTTTATTTAGTTAAAATAACCATGTGTGGCTAGTATATACTACATTAAGCAATACTATTCTGTGTGTTTTTTTTTTAATCCTTGTGCTTTTAACCTACCTTTACTATTATGTTTAATGTGAGTTTATTAGGGATATTATATTACCTCCCCCCTACCAATCTCTGTCTTACATGATCATGTACATTGAAACTTAAATCAGGTATTTTCTGTTTGTTTCTTCTGTTCATTGTTTCTCTGTTTTTGGTTTTTGGTTTTGGAGTTGTTTTGTTTGTACTAGTTGAACCCAGGGCCTTTGCAAGAAGACAGGGTCTCACTAAATTACCCATTCTGGGCTCAAATTTAGAATCCTCCTGCCTCAGCTTCCCAGAGTACTTTGCTGGCTTAAACTACCACACCCGTTTTTCTCTATTTTTTCATGTCTTCTTGTTGCTTTTTTAGAATTTCATTTTTATCCATAAAATTTTGAGTATACAAGTTACTGTATAGGTTATTTTGAATTTGCTCTAGGTATTATATATCACAGTCTACTGATACCAGCGTTTAAGTTTGAAGTACGAAAATCTTCCCTTTAAAGTTCCTTCATACCCTTCTCCTGTTGATAATTATCTTAAGTGTTTCTTCTGCATACTTTGAGAATCTGATCAAAAATGTTATAAATTTTGCTTTAATTGTGTCAAATATAATTTAGATTATAAATTCAGAGGAGTTGGAAAAACTGTTACCTGTTTACTCTTTCCATTGTTTATTCTTCCTCCATTTCAGGAACTTCTTTAGTCATTTAGGACAAACCTGCTGGCAACAGATTTTCTGATTTTTGTTCACCTAAAGGTGTTTTACTGGGCATGGTGGTGTGTGCCTATATCCCAGCACTGAGGCTGAGTCAAGAGGATCACTGCAAGTTAGAGGCTACCCTAAACTGTTTTTTTGGGGAGTGGGGATTGAACTCCCCCCAAAAAAATCCGCCCGCCCCACCCCCACCCCCGCCGCCAAATGATGTCTTACATATTCTTCATTCCTGAAGGATATTTCTGCTGGGTATAGAATTTTGGGTTGGCAGTTCTTTCTTTGAAGTACTTAGAAATGTGCCACTTTTTCTGGCATCCATGGTTGTCTTTAGTTTTCAATAATTTAGTTATCTGTGTAGGTATGGAATTTTTTTTTTTTTAAGTCCGATTATACTTCACTGAAACTCTTGAATCTCAGGGTTTATGTTCTCTGCCAGTTTGGGAAGTTTTTTTGTTTGTGTTTTTGTTTTTGTTTTGTTTTTGGTACTGGGGATCAAACTCACATGACCTTGTGCTTGTAAGGCAGGTGCTTGTGCTGCTGAGGTAAATCCCCAGCCCAAGTTTGGAAAGTTTTTAGCCATTATTTTGTTGGATACTTTTTCAGCCCCACTCTTTCTCTCCTCTCCTTTTACAGCTCTGAAGATACGGAAGTTATGTCTTTTATAGTAATACAGGAGCCTGAGGCTCTTTTCATCTGTCTGTTGGTTTGTCTTTTTGAAATGAGGCTTCACTCTACAGTTCAGGCTGGCCTTGAACTCACTTTGTAGCACCAGCCAGATCTCTCAGCAGTCCTCCTGCCTCATTGTCCTGAGTCCTGGGATTACAAGTGTGTGCCACCACACCCAGCTTTTCATCTTTTTTTAGTCCATTTTCTATGGTATTCAAAATGGATAATTTCTGTTGTTTTATTCTAGAATTCACTAATTCATTTTCCTGTCCATTTGCCTGTTGAATTTATTTCAGAGTTTATTTTCAGAATTTTTATTTTAAAAATAACATACAATCTGCCCATTTAAAGTTTACATTCAGTATATTCATTGGGTTGTATATCTATCACCACAGTCAAATTTAGTGCATTTTCATTAACCCCAAAATAATCCCTGAAGTGATTAGTTCCAGTACCTCTGTCCTTAGCCCTAGCCAACTACTAGTTTTTTATTTTTTATCTCTAGAAATGTTTTGTTTCTGTTATATTCTAGGCATTCATAGAAATGCAGTTGTATAAAATGTGGTCCTTTGTGACTGGCTTTTGCACTTAGCATAATATTTTTAATGTTCATCCTTGCCATAGTGGATATCAATATTTTATTTTGATTATTGCTAAATAAACCCGATTGTTTAGGTGTAGCATATTTTAATATGGTTGGCTAAGGGCTTGTCGATTTTATTTAAAGAACCAATTCTTTGGTTTATTGATTCTTTGTATTTCCTTGGTCTCCACTGCTTTAATTTCTCCTCTGATCTTTATAATTTTTCCCCTTGTACAATATTTTGTTTCGTTTTGTTTTTTGTACCAGGGATTGAACTCACAACCTCACACTTGCCAGGAAGGCACTTAGGCCGCTGACCTAAATCCCCGGCCTTCCCTTTTACAATGTTTAGTCTTGACTTGCTCTTCTTTTTCTAGAAGTTTGAGGTTCAGCATTAGGTTATTTATTTGAGCTTGCTGTGTTTTCCAGTTACGGGTGATTCACTGCTATAAATTTCCCTTGTAGGACTGCTTTCGTTGTGTACCATAAGTTTTGGTATGTTGTATCAGCATCATCATTCAATTATAGAAACTATCTCTTCTTTATCTGTGACCCATTGGTTGTTTCGGAGGGTGTTATTTAATTTCCATGAATTTATGAAGTTCTGTGGTTTCTTTTGTCATTGATTTCCAGTTTCATTGCACTATGATCTGAAAATATGTATGGGATAATTTTGGTTCTTTGCATTTACTTAAGCATGTTCTATGAGCTAGTATGTGGTCTATTTTGGGGAATGGCCCATTACAGCTGAAAAGAATGTGTATTCTGATGTTGTGGGGTGGAACACTTGTAGACATCTACTAAGTGAATTTGTTCAAAAGTTTGATTTGGTTCTAATACTTCTTTGTTGATTTTTTTTTTTGTTGATCTATGTATTTGTGACACTGGAGTATTGAAGGCCCCCATTACAATTGTATTAGTGCTTATTTGATTTTTCGTGTCCATTAATATTCATTTTACATAGTTGGGTGCCCTGGTATTTATTGCATATTATTTTTTAAATTATAATAATTTATAATTAAATAGTATTACTGATAGTAATACTTAAAGTAAATGATAATATAAATTATAACCAAATATTTGTAAATACCCAAGCAGGTGCCTTTAGACAACAGGTGAATACCTATGTAAATAGATAAACCTGAGACTTACTGCCAAATGACTTATACACTTGACAATAAATGGACATGGTTGTGTCTAACATGAATCTTCATAACTCAATACATCATGTGTTGTAACAGGCATACTTAATGCACTTGTGTGAAATAAAGAAACATTTACTGAATTTTTGTGTCTGCCATTTTTCCTCACTTTTGTGTGGCCCATCATTCTTGATTGTCAGCATTTTTGTTGCCACTCCTGTCTTGTAAGTCTTCAGTTAACACTTAATTTCATGGAATCAATGTGAAGCCCAGCCTTCAAGAGGATCATGACTTGGGTCAAGAATTCATGGAGATAAAATCACTGACAGCTTTGTCACCAGTGCACTCCGAGCAGGCCATGCGGATGTTGCATATATATTTATGATTGTTATGTCTCCCTGTTGGATTATTCCCTTTACAAGGATGTAGTGACCATGTTTGACTTTCTTAATCAGTCTTGGGTTGAAATTCACTTTGTCTGCAAATACAATAGCTACTCTGCTTTTTTCTGGGTTCCTGCCACATGGAGGGTTTTGTTTTGTTTTGTTTTGGTTTGCTTTGGTTTTTGGTCTTTTTGAGATAGGGTCTCCCTATACTGTTCAGGCTGGCCTTGGGCTCACTTTGTAGCCAAAGCTGGTCTCAAACTTGCAAAAATCCTCCTGCCTCAGCCTCCCGAGTGCTGGGATTACCAGAGCCTGCTGCCATACCTGGTGCTGCATAGAGTATTATTTTCCATTCTTTGACTTTCAGTCTATGAATTTGTTTTTGAGTTAAATGTGTTTCTTGTATGCAGCATATTGTTGGATCTTGCTTCTTGGTCCATTCTGCCAGTCTGTGTCTTTTGATTGGTGAATTGAGGTCATTAACATGGATGATTATAACTGCTATATATATATATATATTTTTTTTTTTTTTTTTTTTTTGCGGCACCGGGGATTGAACTCACAGCCTTGCTCCTGCCAGGGCAGGCGCTTAAGCCACTGAGCCAAACTCCCGGCCCTGGTTTTTTTGAGGCAGGGTCGCACTATGTAGCTCAGGTCCGCCTTGCGCCGCGTTGTAGCCCAAGCCGGCCTCGAACTCACAACGCTCCGCCTACCTCAGCCTCCCGAGTGCTGGGATTAAAGGC
>RJWM01030397.1:0-23435 GCA_004363535.1 Dasyprocta punctata
AGATCTTGGGGCTGGCAGAGTGGATGGGGATCCGGGAGGGACCCCTCGCAAGGCAGCACTGTGGCCTGAGCCCGAAGGCCCCAAGGACGGAGCGTATACCCAGTGGCGTGGGGGCAGCCGGCCTCGAGAGCCAGGAAGGCACGTTTTTGTGCACAAGGCTTTTTGTCACAGAGACCGAGGAGTGACTTGTTGTAAACCTATTTTGGACGCGTTGGAAAAGACTCCGCTTTCTGAAATGCCGGGGTGCCCTGTAAGAAAGGTTAGGTGTGCGTGGTCACTGGAGAATTGTGTTCAGAAGTGATTTGCAGTGGTGACGTCTGTTGGAACTCGGAGCCCCCCGCCTCCCCCACATTCCCTTGGTAAAGGGTTGGCGGGAAGGAGACCGAGGCTGCTTCGAGGTTCCAAGCACTTCCCCAGACAGATCTGGGTCAGAGTTAATTCAGACAATCAGGGAAGCAGTTTCTGTGTTGCCATGCCTTTTACGCTGGGGAGTGGGAGGACCTGAACCCGTCTTGTTGAGCCTGAGTAATTTGGAGGTCCGCGGCTCGGCCAGGCTTCGCCCCGACTTCCCTCCCTTCCCCCTCTTCGCACCTAAGGGTGTCCTGGACCCCGTTCCCAGCCCGACTCCTCCCTGGCTTACAGAGCCGCCTGAGTTGCAGCTCCAAGGAAGGCAGGGGCGGCCTGGAGCACTGCCTGGGACGGGCTGCGGGAGACCCCAAGACGCGAGTGGCCCCTCCCCGAAAGTCAGGCGTAAATCCGGGGAGCTGCAAAGCTGACAGGTGCACCCCGCTTCTGACCTTGTGGTGCAGGGGCGGAAATGGTCTACCTCTTCCGCTTTGGTGTAGTCCCCAGTTCTATGCATAGGGAGAGACTTTCAAAGAACTGAGAATCAAAAACCTAGAAAGATTGAAAAATAAAGCAAATGTGCCAGGCGGAGGGGCTGCAGGCCCTTAGCCCAGCGCCCCGGGAGGCTGAGGGAGCAGGGTGCGCGAGCCCGGGCCCGTGCCGGGAACAGTGACCCAGGGAGACCCCGGCGCAGAGTGAAAACTAGAAAAGGGCTGGGATGTGGCTCAGTGTGAAGCCCGGATTCATCCCCACGACCGCAAAAAAGCAAAAAAAAAAAAAAAAAAAAAAAAAAAAAAAAAAAAAAAAAAAAAAAAAAAAAAAAAAAAAAAAAAAAAAAAAAGAAAAAAGAAAAAAAAAGAAAAACCAGATACCTAGAAAGATTGTAATAATTTCAGTAATAAAATAGCAAATCTATCCTCGAGAATAAATTAATTAGATTGCGGTGGTAACATAGGAAGGGAAAGAAGTGAGGAAACACCCTGCCAAGCGTCAGAGGCCGCTAACACTGCCCCCGCGGGGGGCGGGTGATGCTGTCCCGGGAGCTGGGCGGCAGCAGGAGGAGGGTGGTGGGGCGGGTCCTTCCCTCCCAGCCCCGGCTCCCCGGGGAGCATGGCTTCTGGAGTGTGGGGCGTGTTATAAGGATGAGGGCGAGGAGGACTGCGGCGGCCCCTCGTGCGGGCCCCTCCTGCGGGCAGGGGTGAGAGCGCGTCGGTGGGAAGTGCCGGTGAAGGTACCGCAGCCAGGAGGAAGGGGAGAGTCGGGCTGCTCTACCCCTCGGGGGTGGGGGTGACTCGCCGTGTTGTCCGTCTGGCCTGGAATTCCTGGGCTCCAGCAGTCCTCCTCCCCGGTCTCCCGAGTCCCCGGACTGCAGGCGCACAGCGCCACAGCGCCACTGCGCCACGCCTGGCTACGCTTGTGCCTCTTGCAGTTGGCTTTCCGTATTGGGGGCTCTGAATCCATTGAACTCAGGCAACCCCAGGTCAAAAATATTGGAAAAAAGCTGCTTCTATATTGAACACGTACAGACTCTTTCCTTAGCACCGATCCCTAAATAATGCCGTGTAGCCCCCAGGGACAGGGCGCCGCACCGCGCTGGGTGTCAGAAGCCACTTGGAGGCCACGTGGTGCGTGCAGGAGGGTGTGTGTCGGTTCTGTGCGGGTGCCGCACCATTTTACACCGGGGACTTGGGCATCTGCAGACTGGGGTCCTGGGGTCCTGGAATAGCGCCTCGTGAACACCAAAGAACCATGGTACTTACACGGGCCAGGCGGCGAGCTGGGATCCCGGAGTTTGTGAGGTTTTAGAGCTCGCAGGATCCTGACAATAAGTTAGCACCACCTCGAAACTCCAGGGGATGACACGAGTCCCCGGCCATGGAACTCACTGTCGCACCCCCTCCATCTCAGCTCTTCCAGCCACAGACAGGCCGCAGACTCCGGCCCTCACCAGCTGATGCCATCCAGAGACCTAAGACGTCATTTTTCTTTGGTGGCTTTTTTGAATTACCAACGTCTGTGCTTACTGGGGGCGGGGGAGAAAACATCCTTGCCTGTCTAGACCTGTGTGACGCCAAAACCTGCAAGTTACCTCCGGTTTAAAACACATGCCGGTCTCTTTAGATCCTCCCAGCAACCCCGCTGGTACCTGTTGTTGGCCCTGTCCTAGCCCAGCGAGAGCTCAGAAAGGTTGGCGACCTGTGAGAGGTTGCACGTTGCCGCACGGTAGATCAGGTCTGAAGCCCAATTCACAGGCGGGTCCAGTCCTCCTCCTGTCTACCCCAGCTTTAGTCCCATGGGGAAGGGTGTGTGTGTCAGGGTGCTGATAGCCAAAGCGACAGCCAGAGCGACAACAAGAGTGTCTCTCTTCAGGGAGAGACAGGGCTGGCTGGCGTGGCTTCTGTGACTCAGTTGCCCATTCACTCTGCCTGGCAGGGTCTGGGATGGGCCTCAGGTACAGTGTCGGGGAGGAAGGGGCCTGTGGGTGGCAGGGAAAGCAAAGAACTTAAAAACCTCAGCTCAGACCCCTGCTGCCTCCTCACCTCCCGACCGCTTTGGTTTTCAGAAATCATGAGGTCCAATGGATTTTGCTTGGCAAACACAGAAACGATAGTCATCGATCACAGCGTCCCGAACGGGAAGGACCAGCACCAGGACGTGGACCCCGCGGAGCATTTGTGAGTATACTGACCTGCAGACGGCTTTGGAAAGGGCTCCCCTTGGTGTTGCCCACACGGGGGCCTGGGCTCCACAGAAAGGAGTGGACGTGGCCAAAGGCTCCAGCCATGGGCTTTTGCTCATATTTGAATATTTATTTTAAAAGTTTGTCTTTCCTGGAGTCTGATGAAAAGTTGGTTCACTGACTTTTAGGAAGACTGAGTCACTGGTTGTGGAGGAGCTTTGGGAGGAATCACCCGGCCCAGGGTCCATACCTTCGGGGTGGGAGGGCCACGCACCTCCGTGCCCAGAGGGGCTGGTCTCGGGTCAGGGAAGATGACACCCGAGTTGGCCTCTACTCAGGGGCTCCTGGCAGAGCCTGAGGTGCAGCTCACAAGTTCCTTGCCTGGGGCCGCTGTGCAGACGGGGTTGGCCCCAGGAGCCCGGTGGTGGATGCGGATTCCTGGAGGAGGGGAGGGGAGTCCTTAGCTTCCTGGGAGGAGTCACCGGCCAGGGAGCACCACCGTGGAGAAGACGGGAGAGTCCCTCCCCCCACTGGCTGCAGTGGATGCTAGCTCGGATCTGCAGGGTTCTAGGGACCCCCTTCTCCGGGAGCACCCCAAAGTGAGGCCACACATTTTTTCCCGGGGAGAGGGCCTGGCAAGCATTTCCAGGGAGATCCTGGCTCTGCTCCCCGGTCTCGCTCCTCCCTGATCTGGGGCTGCTCGGTCTGGCTGCAGCTGTCCCTCAGGCGCTGTCTGTTCAGACGATCAGGGACTGTCAGGTGGCCCTCCAGGCTCCCTGAGGCCCCAGCCCGTGAGTCGTTGCCACCAACCCACCTCACTGGCGTCTTCACTGTTGCAGGTTTGAGAATGGTGGAGAGTTCACCCCAGAGCTGGAGGATGGTGACGACCCCGAGGCTTACGTCACCAACCTGTCCTATTACCACCTGGTCCCCTTCGAGACGGACATTTTGGACTGAGCCTCTTCATCGGGCCTCCCCTGCCTCTGCCCTTGACTGCGCATCGCGGTAGTGTCCACAGCGTGGCCCTGGTAATCACAGCTGCTGCTCAGCCCACTGCCTCCCAGGGGTCCTGGGCCCCATCACCGTGAAGCCTGGGCGTCCCGCAGGTGGAGCCACAGGGCTCCCACTGGCTACAGGCGAGGCACAGGGGTCAGCAACCTTGGCTCCTGTCGCCACCAGAGATCCACTCCGCCTGCTCTCCTGAGGGGTCTTCTCTGTCCCCGAGACGCCACAGCCCACTTCTCCACTCCCGGGACTCACTCACTGCCCACGTTCAGAGCCTGCAGGACATGCGCTCCATTGGGCTCCCTCCCACTCTTACTGCTCCTTTGAAGGAGCGTCTGTCATGGACAAGTGTCCCCTGGCCACCCACCCACTCTGATTCTGTACCACTCCCCCACACGTCAGAGGCACAAGTTGCCCAGTGCTGGACCATATAGGAGATGTTCAGGAATCCAGGATTTCCCAGGGTGCGGGGCTTTCCTTTGGCTTACACAGTCTCTCTGGAAAGCTGGTTTGGGTCACCGCAGAGGAGCTTTTCCAGGAGGTCACACGCAGATGGGGAGAACTGGACAGAAAGGAGAAATCACCGAGGATCGCATGCGCCTGTGAACTTGGCCTGAGAGTAAGATGCTCCCCAGGAGGAAGAATCCCTTCCCAGCCATGAACTTCTCAGCCCTGCAGTGCGGGGCTCGATGCTGTAACCAGGGGCATCTGAAGCTCCCGTCTCATGCACCCAGTCACCTCCTGGCTGTAGTGACCCGAAGGGCTGGGGCTGGTAGGGAGCTCGAGGCTGCAAGCCCACCTCGGATGCAAGGTCTTCGTCCCCACACAGTGTCTACTAACGACCAGCATTTGCTAATGTAAATAATAGTAAATTATTGAGAATTCTAATTCTTTTACAAGTCTGTTTTTAACCTATTTTAATTAAATAAAATCTATTACTCTGAACTGTTTAAGGTGTTTGTGTAGAAAGGTGTGATTCATTTTGTCTCCTGCCAGGGGGCGAGATGGGAACTAAATGTTGACTCCATCAGGCCTGGGCCCAGCGCCGTCCCGCTCACACCGTAGTTTAGGAAATGTGTTCTCCTTTCCCCCTAGGGAGTGATCTGTCCAAACTGAAAAATGAACAACCAGCTTGGGGTTTTTATTTTTCCTTTTTTCAACTTGGGATTTTCTCCTGCTCTGTTTTCATCTTTGGCAGGCACAGGAGACCTGTTGGTTAACCTCCCTGCAATACGTACTCTATTTCTGTGGATTTCCCATTCCTCTGCCTCCCAGCTGTGCTCATTTTAATACAGCCTGATTTTCAAATGTACTCTGCAAAGTGGCTGACTAGGTGTCTTGGTTACTTTTCTCTCATCGCTGAGACAAAATACCTGACACCCAAAATGAAGACAGGAAGGGTTTATTTAGCTCACAGTTTGTGGAGGTTTCAGTCCATGATCAGCTGGCTGCAAGGCTCTTAGCACATGGCACATGGCAGAGGGCGACAGTGGAAAACAGCACAAACTACGAGCAAAGGGGAGGAGCTCAGAGAGAAGACTCTGTCCCTTATATCGTACACAGGCCACACCCACTTGAATGTAGCACTCACACCCATAATCCCAGCATTGGACCATGAGTCCTTCACAAACTCTAGAAGCCTGCTTCCCTGACTGCATGAGGCTTTGGGGGACACCCAGACTCAGACCATAATACTGGGGTTGACCAGTTGCCTCTTTTTTCTAGCAACTAGACTGGGTTCCATATAGAGTTTTTGATTTAACTAACAATAAAATCAGCCACCATGTTCAGTGGTTGGTGACTGGGTGAACTCATCCTCCAGGTCTCACAGAGCTGCTTCTCTGCAGTCACTCGGCACTGTGACCACAGCCTCCTCAGCTCACCCCGTACTCACACTGTACTTCCCTTTCAGTACCCAAGTTTGCCCCCCTAATCCTCTTCTGCACTTTCCTGAAGAAGCTTCACAGTTTCCAGTCCCACGCAATGGGGTCTGTTTTTCTATCACAACATCAGAGCACTCTGTGACTCCCTTTTCCCCTCCGGAAACCTGGGACTTCTAAGCCCACTCTGTGTCCCCTCCCTGCTGAGACCCGGGAGCTCTGATGAGGATGTCCCTAAGCGCAGTGAGGTGTGGTTACCAGCACGCGGTCACCACAGGAAGACAGCCGGGGTGGCAGGGGCTGCAGCGAGCGGGGAGCTCATGCCCCACACAAGGGAGCAGTAGCTCCTACCACCCGGCTTCACTGAGGGTGTCACCTAGAAGTGTGGGATCTTTGTGGCTGGATCCCCTAGCTTTTCAGTAAAGGCTAGAAGTCTGACTTTTCATGCAAAATATCCTAATTTTAAATCATTGGTAAGGAACAGAAAAGCAATTGTAAGAAACAGGCAGATGAAGGAGCAATGAGTCTCCAGCCTCTAAACCCTCAAATCTGGGAACCAGCACCTGAGAGTTCAGAGCGGAGCTGAGTGTGAATTTGCACTCTCGCTTGCTCCCGTGCGAGGACCGCTCCTCTCCTGTGCTCCATGACCACGTTACCTCTGTTACTCTGGCACCAAGGGGCCCCTGGCAGTAGTGGCCCAGGCACCACCTTTGCTGCTGACAGCCGTGTGAGGGTCCTGAGCCTTGCTGACTAAACCAGACAGGCTCTTGCCGAGTGTACAATTAAAATACATTCTTTTTAGTGAATCAAATCACCTAAATCTCCTGAGTTTCCTTATTTGACAAGAGCCTTCAGCGGATGCTATTTATAGGCTGAGGAATCATCCTGTCTTTGTCTGTTTTGCAAATAAATGCCGGGTTTCACACATGAAGTATGCTAAGAGTGAAATATGCACACTGTGAGCGTGAACTCAGCCCAGCCTCTGACTGCTGCAGAGCTGACACAGTCTCTGGCAGGTGCCCTTGTGGTGGGGTAACACAGAAGCACGAGTCGCCTGGTAATTGGGCTGACTGTGGGCTCATTAATAAACATGTGGTTCTCATGGGTAGAACACTTATTAATAGAAATATATTCAGGGGTGGTGGCTGCCAAATCACCCTGAGCAACGTGTCCTAACCTTCCCCGCTTCTCCTGGGGCTAGAGCACATTCTTGGCTTCATTTAAGAGGGCATTCTGTCAAATCACAGCACTCCTTTTTTTTTAAATTCCTGCTGAAATCTCTGTCCCATGTCCAGGATGTTAATGTACCTCCTGCAGACTAGGATTCCATCCTAGGCTCATTCCATTTTAAAATGTTGATTTTATTGTTTTGGGGGCGTGTCCAGGTCTGCAGATCAAGATGTGTCTGCCATTGGAAAGGTGGTGCTGTCTTCACACATCCCCAGAGGAGGGGGCCATGCCAGGCCATGGGGAGCTGAGCCTGGAGCACCAGGGTAGGTCCAGAGGCAGAGGGAGCAGAGGGAAAGTGTAGTAAGAGTCCTCATTGTAGTTCCTTGAGAAGTAACAGGCCACGAGGGTGAGCAGGCTTCGAACCAGCCGATTTTAACAATGTCAGGGAGCTCTGAAACATGGAGCTGTCCCTGTCCCTACTTGTCTGCTACCTGACCCTGTGCTGCACTGATGAGGGGAGTGGACAGTGACCCGGAGTGTGAGAGGGGAGGGAAGGAGGTCTTGGGGTGTGCAGTCTGGCTCGCTGGTATGCATGGG
The DNA here is from genome assembly GCA_004363535.1 of Dasyprocta punctata. Classification (NCBI taxonomy): domain Eukaryota; kingdom Metazoa; phylum Chordata; class Mammalia; order Rodentia; family Dasyproctidae; genus Dasyprocta; species Dasyprocta punctata. The sequence goes on from RJWM01030397.1 coordinate 7,678, forward strand.
AAGGGAGAGTTAGGATCTGAGTCCTTCCTTATCTCTATTAACTGGTTAAATCCAGAAGGGGCAGTGCAGCATCAGCGTAGCTCCAGGATTTTAAAACATCAACGGCAGAAACTAGAATGCAGGGTGATTACACATCCTTATCCCTAGGACCTTCTGCTCTGGGGAGGGGTCTGAGTGTAACCCCTGTGGGAGACACAGAGAAAACTTCATGCAACAACATCTTCCACCAGGAGCAAGGCTCCAAAGAGATAAAAACATTGCTTTTTTATGTGAATGAGTAATACTTTTTTTTTGGTACATAAAATCAGAATGATTGCAAAGGTTTCATCAGAAAGTAACTCTCCATTTCTGTCCTCTGCCTACCACCCACCAACAATGATTAGTTTCTAACACAGTCATCAATCATATATATGTGTATATATACATATATATGTATATATATGTATATGTGTATATATATATATATATATATATATATGCTTTCGTTCTTTGTACATGGATCTCCTAAACAGGTAATTACTGAAATTTGATGTTCTGTTTCTAATCAAAAGGTGTGGGTGGTTTAAGGGCTTGGCTGATGCATAGCGCATGGTATTTTAGTAATGCTTAATTTTACTGAGTTTCCAGGTAAAGCTAGACTTTCTGTTATTTGCTCCTGTTGTGGGCTTGGGATGAGGATGGGGCAATGGGAGGTTGCACGGGATGGTGAGGCTGCTGCAGGCTGGTCTTTATTCTTGGTCTTACAGACGGTGCATTTGGGAGCAGGTCTGTGGCACACTGACATTAAGCAATCTCAAGGAAGATGTCCAGGTCCCACGAAGGCTGCCCATTGTTTATTTACAATAGAAACAACTGCCTCAGAGGCGAGAATATTTAGAAATCATGGCTGGGCCAGTACCTTCGCTTGCCCTGGTATTAGGAAAAGTCAGTGACCTGAAGCTGCCTCTGTCAGTGTAGAAGTTGGAAGAGAGGGACTTAATTATATTAATAGCCCTGGAAATATCACTGGTACTGAGTCTTTGGAGGCTCCATGGAAGATATTTCCACCCACCCAGAACTTAATACACTAGCAATGTAAAAGTGATTACATATACTGTGTGTTTCCCATTTTTTTGTGGGCAAGTGCAATCTTGACCTAGACAGGCAGTGAATTTGTTGGACACCCTCGACTTGAATGAAGAGACAATTGGGACAACTTCCACTCCCAGTGGAAATGGGAGCTGTCATATCTCCCTTGCCTGTAGGCAGCTGAACTGTTCAGATGGAGGTTGTGAGGGAGGACTCTTCTAGGTCCCGAAGCAGCCTTGCTCACTCCCGAAATGCTTCCCCGGGGGGCCCGTGTTGGTGAGAGGCTGGGCACATGGGTCTCCATGCTTTTCCCACGTCCTCTTGGATGGACCGAGTGTGGCTGTTGGCTGGATCATGCACTAAGTGCTTGTTGGGTAGCCAAGATTCCTGCTCTGGCAGGTGATGTTTGATGAGCGAAGCTGCCCATCTGACAAGTACCTTTCCCCCAGCTGCAACCATTCCTATGCATGCACACAGGTCTTTCACTCAAGTCTTGGGACATGTTCTTCCTGTCTAAAGAGAATTAGTACGTTTCACTTCTAATCGATTGAATGGTAAGTTTTGAAATATAACTCAAATGCCAGCTTTTAATTATTCTAACCTTTCATTATGATTTTATTTTCTTTTTTGAACAGATACTGTTTGCACGTGATGCAAAATTCAAGAGTGCAAAGTGTTGCTCAGTGGAGAGCATGTCTTACCCGCCCCTGTTCCTGAGCCCTCCAGCCCCCTTACTCAGCGATGACCACTATCACCATTTTCTTGGGTAAAACTCCAAAAACTTAATTTTTGAAAAGGTAGAATACTCTTTCATGTACCTTTTTTTTAAAGTCACTTTTATCACTTTATTTTATCACTTAATGACTTGGTTGGCGATTATTTACAGAGCTATCTGATTTTTCCCTCTCTTTTTAAACCTGAGTTCATTAATTTAGCTAGGCTAATTTTTATTTCCTCATAAAAATATTTGGTTTCTTTTTATCTGATGATTTTGAAAGTAGATAAACCACTAACATATTTAAAAACATCAATCCATTAACTCACCATTCATTGAAGAGACAGTGCACACTGCACGCTGGATTCTGTTCTGTGTGCTGGGGGCGGGCTCACAGTGAACGATGAAGCTTCCTTCCAGCAGAGCAGGGAGGCAATAGATGAGCAGGGAAAGTGTATATAGAGTATATGAGGGTGAACTGGAGATCCTGGAGAAAAATAAGTGTTTGAGGGTGGGGCTTGGGCAGCTTCACTTGGGAAGGCAATATGTGGGCAAAGGCTAAAGGTAAGAGAGGAAATCATGGGTTGACCCGGGGATGGCCACACGAGGGTCTTAAACCCATTCTGAGGCTTGGGCTTTGTTCTGAGTGAAATGGAATCCACGAGAGGACTTTGTGCAGAGCAGTGACAGGATAAGAGGTGTAGAAGGATTATTCTGGCCCCTGGGTGCAGAATGGATTTAAGGGGTAAGGGTGGGAGCAAGGAGACTAGTGTCTTAATCCCTTTGGGCTGCCACCACAAAGTGCCTTAAACAGGGTCATCTATCAACAACTGAAATTTATTGCTCATAGGTCTTGAGGCAGGGAGGTCCAAGATCAAAAATATTAGCAGATTTGATGTCTAGTGAGGGTCCATTCCTCCTAGATGGCAACTTTCATGTGTCACAGAAGAGATAGAAGCCTCTATGAGGGTTCTTTTATAAGGGAACTAATCCTCTTCACAAAGGGATTCACAAATTCACATTAGGAATTATAAGCTATGGTTGGTTGGCCATGGGTACACAAGAAGTAGACTCAAAGGTGACTATAAGATTTGGGGTGCCAAATCATTCCATTTACCTCAACCCAATGCCAGAGGAAGAATAGTTTTTAAAAGGAAGAGTAGGAATTCTGTTTTGCACATGGTAAATTCGAGATGATTATCTTATTAAGTACTACTGGGGTTTGGAGTTCAGAAGAGAGAACAAATCATGGAGGTAGAGGTTTGGGAGGTGCCATAACAAAAGAAAAAGTGTGTAAAAGGCAGGAGGCTGGACTTGTTCTCTATGAGAGAGGAAACAGAAAAGACTTCTGACGCCTCAGCTCTGAGACTGTCTGACATAGGCGACACCAGCACAGGAGTGTGAGAAGCACAGGAACTTGTTACACAGTAGAATCTGACTGATACATGGGCACATTTTCTTCACATGCAAATAACTCCTACAAAGAAATGGTGCAAATTCCCAAGGAATTTTAGAGATTCACACAAAAATAATGAGAAGAGCCAGAGAGGGGGGGAAAGCCAAGAGACTGTGGAATGCTGAAAGTCGAATGAAAGAAGTGTTTGAAGAAACAGAAAAAGATCAATGGGTCAATTGCTGCTGCTGATCATGTACGGTGAAGATGGGGGAAGAACAGTGGCTGTGAGCTCAGCAGAATTCACAGCGGACCCTGGCGAGAGCAGTTCTGGGGTAACGATGAGGACAAAGACGTGTTTGGAATGAAAGTTATATGGTAATAATTCTCCTTCCTGCTCTCTCAGTCCTCTGCCCATTTCTGAGAATCTCTTATCCCACTTTGGTAACTACTGTTACTAATTTTTGATTCATAGATTAAGACTTTATGCAAAATAAGCATATATTCATACATTCTTATTCTTCATTCTCTAATAAAAAAGCACACTATACACACTTCTCTATATTTTGATATTTCGCCTTAAGTTATCCAGAGAACTTTTATCTATCTGTTCGTAAAAACTTCCTCATCCTTGGTTGATAACTAGTCCACTGCTGGTCTACACATGGACTGTTTCAAGTATTTTATTATTATTGCCTGATGGTTCCAACAATATTCTAGTGAAGGGTCTTTTCACAATATGTGTGCAGACATATGTGTAGAAAAGTAATCTCCAAAGTGGATTTCTGTCTCAAACACTAGATTACAAAATTTTATAATATAGTAGATATTGCCAAATCACCTTCACAAGTGCCATATATGTGAATGTGTTTAGGTCTGTGTTGATAGCAAGTAAGACTGTTTCAAATATTTCACCATTGATAAATAAGAAGAAAATGCTACACCTAAATATGCAAAAGTTCTCATGAATGAGACTATATCTGTAAAGTTTCTTATTAATTTTTAGGGATTGGTCGAGAAAGGTAAGTCAGAATTCTTTGTACAGGAAGGAAGTAAACCCTCGTATCAGCCAGTAGCTGCTGTGTAACACAAGCTCCAGACTTGGCAACTGAAGAGCTGTCCCTTCATAGCTCCCAGCTCCGTGGGAGCAGTATGTGGGCTGAAATGACTGGTGGATCTGCTTCTGGGGCCAGGCTTGGCAGAGCTTGGTGGGTTTTCTGAGGGGCGGCTGGTACAGGAGAGTTCCACCAGGGGGGTCCTTTCTGCACCACGTGATCTCATCCTCTTTCTGGCCAGTCTAAGTTTTTTCCACAAGGAAACTCATGTTTCTAAGAGTGATTTAAGGGCAAATTCCGTGTCCAAGCACATTCCAAATCTCTGTTCACATCTCTTTTGTTACCGTCCCACTGGTTTGATCAAGTCACACAGCCAAGTCCCACATTGTGTGGTCAGACGGCACCCAAGGACGTGGATTCAGAGAAATACGAATGAATTACAGCCGTTGTTGCAATCAGCCCATGACAGCCCATGAAGGCCCAGTCCTTGTGATTATTTTGGGTTACTACTCTCCTTCCCTTTATTGATTAAGGAAGATGCCGGTTTGGGATGGGAGCTGATCACTTCAGTTTCGGTTCTAGAATGCGTGCTTCTCTCCGGGAAGCTCCTGTCTTCTGAAGGGAGACCGTGCTGACAACGGGGGCAGAGCCTGAGGGTATCACGTGTAGGGAAACCACAGAATGTGAGATTTGCTTCATTCTTGTGCTTTTAAAAAAAGATTTTTATTTCCCAAAGGATTTTGCTTTCCTTTTCCACTCAAAAGGGGCTTAGTGGCCAGGTATCCCCTTGGCGTTTCACACAGCCCAGCGGGGCAGGCTTGTTCTTTGCTGATTCCAGCTGCTAATGTGCTTCAGCGGAAACAGACACCACTCAGGGCTTTTGGAAATTCATGGAACAGTGGGTGATTGGATTAAAAACCTCCCCAGCGACTTGAAATTTGGACTCATTGAAAATAATGTTCTTGACCTTATCCCCCATGCAATTTATTTATTTTTGTTTTCTGAGCAGAGTTGACTTGACTGAGTGAGCCCCAGAACTTAACTGTTTAGGAGAGAAAAGTCTATGATAATGAAATTAGTCCTTTGAGAATTTAGGCAGAGCGTTTAGGTGATAATGACACTGCAGCCCTAGAGGCACAGACTACTGGTGTGATGTGACTACTGCGGTCCACTTCCAAGCCTGGAAACCAAGTGGGGACTTTGACAGGGAGCAGCAAGACAGAGAGAAACATTGGGGACTTCTTGATCACCTCCCATATTTCAAGGCACGGAGAAACTTAAGGTACTGTCTTAGTCCTGGACAGACTTCAGTTGATATAAATCCCCACAAAGACACAGTGCAAAGAGGAAGAGAGGTAAAGGAAATAGGGAAGAAAGGTGTCTTAGTTACTTTTCTCTTTGATGAGACAAAATACCTGACACACAAAGTTAAAGGGGGAAAGGTTTCCTTAGCTCACAGTTTATAGAGATTACAGTCCATATTCTGCTGGCTCCAAGGCAGGGTGGCACATGGCAGACAGAGAAACAGTTTCTGATAGCACAAGACAGCAAAAGCAACAAGAGAGAGAGAAAGACAAATCTCTTTCTGTCCTTCATATTGTATGCAGGCTACCTGCCCTAGGGCAACTGTAGCACTCATACCCTTAATCCCAACATTGGACGATGAATCAATCACAAACTCTAGATTCAGCCACCTCCAAAAATCCTACCCCCTCATGACCATATAAGGCTTTGGGGGACATCTAGACACAAACCACAACAAAGAGAAAAAGTAATTTCAGTAAAGTGATAGCGAAAAGTTGTACAAATGAGAGCTACCCAGAGGGGCATTTAAAGGTGTTCTTTAGCCGTTGTGGAAAAAGTTTCTGACTCTTTCAGTATGTGCTTACTCTTACACTAGCCCTAAACTCACATCTTGAGCTTTTAATCCACTCCTGTTTGTGGAGAAAGATGCAAAAGCCTGGGTGGACTTTGCGCTTGTGTCTGGTCTGCACTTACCAACCCAGATGGAACTGTTAAAGCTGAGCACCTTTGGTGTGTGATGGGCAGCCAGCGAGCTGGGCAACTTGAGATTCCCATGACTCCTTCAGGCCCCTCGGATCTGACGACATGAAAGCAGAGCCCTAGTGTGTCTTGGTCACCACCCTCCTTCCAACCCCGGGAAAGATGCCTAAGGTGCTGAACAACCCTGTGTTGAGCCAGCATGTCACGGCAGCCTGAACAGCTTACCACACTCTTCCAAGCACCTACACGGCCCTGGGAAGTCTTCATTCTCTCTGGGACTCTGGTCCAACCTGATCTTCAGCAATCCCTGGGGATGCTTTCAGCCCTTCTCACCAGAAAGAGTTTCTCACTCATCAGAGAGAAAACAAGAAAAAAAAGAATGACAAAGTGTCCTCATTCAGCCTCTGGCTCTGGCTGATCTGTGAAAGGAACAGCACAGACCAAGGCCTTGGAGGTTCAGAAGTTCCCAGCTTGGCTGAGGGTGGCAGCTGGGTGTAAGGTGATCCCCTCTCCCTCTGGCTGTGAGCTGGGTGCTCAGAGGCCCACAGGTCTGGGACCGGCTGGCTCTGCTTCAGTCCCTGCCAGCCACACTGGCTCGCAGAGGAGGCTGGATATCAGGACACCAGGCTTGACGGGCCCAAGCCCCCAGGCACCTGGCACATGGTCTTTCCTCACTGCATCTTGTTCTCTGTGGAGCCCAAACCCCTGTCTCTGTCACCTACCCATTTAGAACACATCATAGCTGAGAAGGGGAATCTGATGTCTGGAGGCTTGCTATGTAGACCAGATCAGCCCAGAACTTTCTCCGTAGCCCATGTCTTAGGTACTTTTCTAACTGCTGGGGCAAAATACTTAACACCCGCAAGTTAAAGGAAGAAAGGTTTATTTTAGGTTGCAGAGGTTTCGGTCCACGGTCAGCTGGCTCCAAAGCAGAGTTACATGGCAGAGGGGCATCACTGAGGGAAAACAGTCCACAGCAGGGTAAACAGGAAGTAGTGCAGCCCTGCTTCTGTTTTTCTTTTTTATTTCACCCAGACTACAAACCCACTAGTTGATGCTGCCCTCACCTAAGGTGCATTTTCTATCTTCAGTAAACCCATCACCCACACCCAGAACCATATTAAATGAATCCATGGACTAATCCACTACCACAAACCCATGATCCAGCATCACATGCCTATGATCCAGTCACCCCCACCCTGAGCTCATGAGGTTTTAGGGAAACACCTAGACATAAACCATAGCCCCCAGGCTAACCACACAGTCACAATTTCCCTGCCTCAGCCTCCCAAGTCATACTTTTGAGTTTTGTTTCCTGTGTGTCCTTTGCCCTCTGTCTGTCTGTATGTATGTACATCTCTGTCTTTCTTTTTCTCTCTCTCTCACACACAGTGACACCTATATGCACACAGCTCAAAGCACACATCCACCATTCTGTGTGGCCAGCTCTGTCACAGTGAAGTAGAAGCCAGCTGTGGAGATTAATTGACTGGTACATCTTTGGGAAGTTCTATTTTTACCGGCCATTCATTAACATCTCACAGGCTAGATAAGACTTTGTCATGTGCTCTGTTATCTTCATGAAAATTGACTGGAAACATGACACTAAGCCTCGATTGCATCGGGTGAGGTGAATTTGAGGTACAGTTGACCATTCTTTATGGAGCCTGGCTTTCTCCCTTCTCTACACAGTTCCCAAACCTGTGCTTAGAAATCCTAATTTACTATTTTCACTCTTTTTCCTGATTGTCTTAACTAAAATGAGCTCCAGTCCCAATTTTATTGTTCCTTACTCACTGAATAATTATTACCATGTTTTAGTAATGAAGTAGTTATTTCTATAATATTTTGCCTTATATTTATATATTACTAAGTGTCACAGTTACTGCAATAAATTATGAAGGTGACATTAAAGCACAGAGATTGTACAGTCCTTGAAGTTAGATTGACCTGGGTATCAATCCTGGCTATACCTCTAGACGGTTCAGTAACCCTGAACCAGTCATGTGACCTCTCTAAGTCAGTCACATGACTTCTCTGGGCCACTCACATGACCTTTCTGAGCCAATCAAATGGCCTCAATTTACTTAATCAAAACTGAGGATAATAATACTTGTCAGTGTTGTCATGAGAATTAAATGAAATGAATGAAACTCAACAAAGTATGAAGAAAATATGGTCCATAAATGATAGATTCTGTTATTAGACTTCTATTTTTGGCAATGTGCATTGCAGTTTGGTCTAGAACAACTTATATTTTGTGTACTTAAAAATGAAGCAATCTGTTCACATTTTAAAAATACAAATTTATGTTTCTACATGAGAATAAAAAGGACTAGAACAATCTGCAGCTAGCATATTTGTGCCGGTGTCAGAGGCCAGTCGAAAAGCCGGGTCCCAGGGTCCCAGGGCCTCTGAGTTTGCAGTTGGGTGCTGTGGTGGATTAAGTAATAGTCAACTTGTAGCACCCAGCTGAAGTAAATCAGAATGTGCTGGGTGCAGAAGGCCCACCTGAGGACAGCCAACAGCATAAAAGGAGAACTGGAGGGGAAGAGGTTGTGCTGTTGATTCTCCTGGAGAAGACTGTTGTGCTAGTTTTCCTAATAAGAACTCAACTGTTATCATCGGAGGCACTCGGGTCCTCGCTGTTGCCGAGGATGGCAGTGGCTCATTTCAGGGGAGCTCTGGTCCTTTCCTTGAGCATCGCTTCCTGACTCCAGTGCAGATCCTAAGCCTGCTGGCACAGATCCTTCATCCCATAGGTGCAGACTTTTCTAGCTTTCACCACTAGCCTTTGCGCCTTCCCAGTGCAGGTCCTTGATACAGACTTGCATTAGACATTTTCACAGGCTCTAGGTCTTCAGCTGGACCCATGGTGGGTGTTGCCATTGGATCTGGGCCCTCTGCTAGACTCTTGAGGTCTCTAGTGTGTAGAGAGAGCTCATTCAAGAATGTGACTTTCAGGGTGAATATTATAAAACAATCCTATAAGTTATTGTCCTGCATTAAATTGTAGCCCTGACTACAACAGATCAACCCTGTCCCCCAGGGACAGCTGGACCTTTTGGGTGACCCTGAGCTGGGTGAATCCTTGAGCAGGCTTAGCTGTTCACAGCAGATGCAGATGAAAACACTCCCCAGGTGTCTGGGGAATGAACCCATGGAACAGGACTGAGAGGACCGGGGAAAGAACAGCAGGCAAAAGGAAATTTATTTCTAATTTAACGAGCTTTCATTCATCAGAGTTCAAACTCCTGGAAGTTTGAACTTGTCACGTGTAGAATTGCAGCTCCCTTGGTCAGCGCTGGCAGTGCGGTAGGTAGGTCCAGCCATGCTGGGATTTTTCTCTGAGACTCCGGCCCTGAGAGGCTGCCTGACCCGCACGACCACCCCTGTTGGGCACTCACACCCCACACCAGGGCCCCGCTTCCTTTGTCTCTGGGAGACCCGCTCTCACACTCTCCGCCTCCCTGAAGGTACTAAAGCTGAGTATCACAGGAAGACTCATCCCTTCCCTGAATGGTGAAAATTTTGCCCAGACGGGAATCTCAGATCAAAGGGAGAAAACTCAGATGGGGGGGGCTTGGGGAAAGGTGGAGCCACGAGACAGGGCAGTGCCCCATCGCTCCCAGAAGGGGACCCTGAGCTGCGGGGTCAAGATGGGCCTTGAGTGTCTTAGGAACCGGGACAATCGCTAGGCTCTGGTTCAGGACTGAGCGGACCAGTTGGAAACCAGTTTCCTCTGTGACTGCACCTGTCCGTGGACGGGCGGTGTGTTAGAAAGCCCTCGGCCCCCACATATCCAGAGCACAGCGTTTGCAGCTTTAGGGGAGCACTGGTATTTTAACTGATACAAAGCCGTCCTGTAGCCACAGTCATGACCTCAAAAGCTCTTCCCCTCCTGCTTTCCTCTCTTCCTTCTTCTGTAGTTTGCTGCAGTGGAAAGCACTGGGCTCTGGAGATGGGGCTTTAAGTCCTCATTCCCGCCCACCCTTACCCATTCTGTCCCCCAGCACTGGATGTGTAGGGCGGCTGCTCAGGGCAGGGACATGGGGTTACACTGCAAGGCAGACGAGGACCCCAGTCCTGGGGTAACTTACTGTCTAGCTAAGTGACACACCATGAAGTATTTGATCACAGCTTGGACACATGTCCAGGTAGAAGAACGTACCACGTAAGAGCCAGATGTGGCTGAGGGCCTTTGGGAGCTTTCCTGAGTGAATGACCATTAAACTGAACTGCAGAGAGGGATAAGTGAGGGGTAGGTGGCAGAGAAGCGTGCCCCAAGATGGAGGGTAGCATATGCAAAGGCCCTGAGGCAAGGAGGAGCTTGATCCTGAGTGTGGGTGCACTGTGGTGGACTAGCACCTCCCCAAAATTGTCCAAGAAGAACAAGTTAAAGGAAGCAATCCGTAAGTGGGGAGCACCTTGCCCAGTGCTGGAATTCTTTGCTTCTTCCCAAGGGCCAAGAATGCGCTCCTTATTATTAAAGCCCCAGCAGAGATTGCTGCCCTTGAAAGGAGTGAACGCTCTGAGATTGAGGTGATTTTGCTGGGACTGAGATCCACGAAGCCCAAACCCACACGACAGGAGGCGTTGCTGCTCCGGGGCTGGCTGTAAAGTGACACCAGGCACGTAGGTGGCAGGCAGCTCGTCTCAGCTCACCCTCAGGGGGACTGGCTCCCTGGGTAAGGGGTTCTGCTCTCCACTCCCTACCTTTGTCAAAGAATTATTCACGCAGCATGAAAAACCAAACAACTGTAGGATTTCACGGGTCTAGGTCTTGGTGAACTTTAGTTACTCACGTGGGCTGGATTAATTATTCAAGTGGACAAATTACTATGGGAAGCGTGAGTTTCCCAGTGAGACAGGAGCCCCTGGGAATAGCCTTTGGCATACGAGGCAGGACCTGCTGTCCCTGATGGTTCAATGGGCGCCTGGACAGAGGACCTGGTCAGTCCTGGCTCACTTGCTCTCTGCAGGCACCAGAGAGATTCCCGCTCGTGCTACCTGCACCAGGAGGTGGCGGGGTGCAGCCAGCATGGCTTCTGGGGCCGGACTCCGTGGGTCTCACACCACTCCAGCTCTGCCAGGATTCCCACAGTGTCCACCCCCCACCCCCAGCAGAGGCCTGGCTGTCTCCCGGACCCTGCCGTCCTTGCACCTGTTTCCGGGCGGACTGCTCATTTCTGACTGTGAGCTCGCCCACTCCCTCTGCAGATCTCAGCAACCTCCCTGTGCACAGGCTGCCGTCTCTGAGGCTGGTCCTCCAGGGCCCTCACGTCCTCATCACCCATGCCCCCTTCACCCACAGGTCTGTGGACAGTGCGCTCTCAGCTCCTGGCTCTCCTACCCACCAGGGATGTTGTCTTCTGCTGGTCCTGGGTCACCCGCTCCCATGCCACACCCAGGACTCCAATAGGAACAGCGTGCAGAAGCCAAGGCAATAAACCCAGACCTGCCACCCTCTGGCTGCAGCATCCTGTTCTTTCCAGCTCACCTTCCCACTGATCCTAACTGGAATCGCACGTGCCTGCATGTGTGTGCTATGTATGCACAGAGAGAGAGGCCCTGGCTCACCATGGCTCAACTTCGGACTTTTCACTTCATAGTGGTGCAAAGGTGATGCACACCCAGTAGAAACTGCACTGTGATTCCCAGGCTAGCGATTCCCCATCACAGTTCCGGGCAGGACGGTGAGCTGCAGCCCCCAGCCAGACCCATGATCCCAGGGGAGACACTCACCACACAGTGGGCTGTGCTGCTCAGCTAGGATGTGGGGTGGGTTAGCCTTGGGGTATGCACTGTTGATCTACAACAGTTTCAACTTTGGGTTCATCAGGCTATGTTACGGTTTGTGTTTGGATGGCCCCCCAAAGCCTCATGCAGTCATGGAGGCGGCTGAGTCTAGCATTTGTAATTGGTTCCTTATCTAGGGCTGTGTCTTAATTACTTTTCACTCATTGCCGAGACAGAATACCTGACGCCCAAAATTAAGGAAGGAAAGGTTTATTTCTTACAGTTTCTCAGGAGTTTCAGTCTGTACTTAGTTGGCTCCAAGGAAGCATGGTATGGCGGGGCTGCTGTTCATGGCGGCCGCAAGCAGCAAGGCACGCTGATGAGAGAGAGCAGAAACAAGGAAGGGAAGACCTGCCTTCCCTTACACTGTATGTCAGCTCCACCCCTGGGCAGGTGCAGCACTCACACTGCCAATCCCCACGCCAGACAACAAACCAACAACAAACCAATAACTCAGCCCCATCAAAAGTATATGAGGACTTGGGGGGACATAGTACTACCCAATACAGGCTGGGATTGGAGGTGTGAGTGCTGCACCCACCCAGGGGCAGGGCTGGCATACAATACAAGGGAGGGAAGGAGGTGTTTTGCCTTTTATTTGCCCTTTTCACTCTTATCGCTTGCCACTGCCAAGAATGGCTGCCCCTCAGCCATGCCACCCTGCCTTGGGGCCAGGTGAGTATGGACTGAACCCTCCACGAACTGTGAGCTAAATAAATCTTTTCTTCCTCCATTTTAGATGTCAGGTATTTTGTCCCAGCAACCAGAGAAAAGTAACCACAACAGGCTAGAAGCCACTGTAAGTCAAGAACATCTGTATATGCACCATGCATATTTACCATTTCAGTGTATAATTCAGTGGCACCAAGCACATTCACACTGCTGTGCAACCATCACACCATCTGATTCCAGAACTTTTTCATCTCCCTGAACAGTAACTCTGTGCCCATTAAACAGTAATTCCCTTTCCTCTTCCCCAGCCTCTGTCTCTGTGTGTTTCACTGCTCTACAGACCTCATTTAAATATAAGTGCACAGTATTTGACACGGGCACACGTGGAGGGACACACTCAAACATGCTGACACCAAGATATACACACATACTTACATGCAGACACACACAGATCCAGGCACACAGATACACACATGCATACAGAGGCACACGCACAAGCAGACTGGGCAGAATCTTTCTGTGTCTCTTTAATTTAGAAAAGTGCACAGGCAGGAGGGGTGTTCTCACTGTCCCCAGCTGGAGGAGGTGGGTGGCCACCTGGAGGAGGGGAGTGGGCCTCTGCCTGCCTGGTCTGCAGTCCCAGCCAGTGGAGGTCAGCTGAGCTCAATCCGTGGTATGGAGACTCTAAGAATGCCTGGAATGCCCCTTGCTGGGAGTTGGGGAAGAGGAGATCAGTCTCACAGCCATCCTTGGATTGCAAGCTGCTGGCAGCTTGGGCTCGCCCTGAAGGAGAAGGCCTGCAGGACTGGACAAATGCCACGGTGGCCAGGGAAGACCCCAGCAGGGCAGAGCAATTCAGACACCCTTTTCCTTGTGGCCCTGCTCGTTTCCCATATATCCTTCACATATGCCCATTGCTTCAGGTCTCAGCTTGTTGAAACAAGAACTGATGTTTACTAAGACTGTGCTCTGTGCCAGCAGCTTTACAAACATTTTCTCATTTCATCCTCAAAAATAATGCTATGAATTGCACATCATCATCATCATCATTTCTCCTGCTTCATTTTTAGAGGAAGAAAAGTTAGTCGTGAATTTGCACACTCTTGATCATTAGCTCCAGCCTGGCTCTGATTCAGGGTCCTGTTCTCTGCTGACCCTGCTGTGCTCCCAGGCAAGCAGCTGAGGGGCCCAGGGTATCAGCCCTGCTTGCAGTGGGGCCTCTCTTTGTTCCACAAGTTCTGATCATCAAGCTCTGGGCCCTGCCAGAGGAGGCACCTTTCCTGCTGGGCACACAGCCACTGGCTGGGCCAAGGACATCCAGCTTGACTGGGCTTGAGTTTCCAGTCCTTAGCAGGACAGGAGCTGCCCAAGGAGGGGAAGGTGGGCTGAGCACAGCGTGCTCCCAGCTTGGGCATACAGCGCTAACTCTCACCCAGTCTCCAGCTAGGGACTTCTAGAAAGTTTTCAATTTTTATGGGTTGTCTTCCTGCAACCTTCATCCTCCAACTATCTTTGGAAATGTGAGACCAGGGATGAAGAGGCAATAAGAACATGGAAGAAGGGTGTATTCTCAAACCCCCTCCCTCAAAATGCCCCTTCCCAAACCTGCTCCAATCCCCTTGGTCAAGCTGGTTCCTCTTATCCTGTGGTCTTATGCTTCAGCACTAATTCTCTAACACCGACTAGGTATTGTGTGACTCAATTTAGTTATGATATGCTTAACTCAGAGTTAGTGCAGGTCTCATAACATAAGCTAAAGGGCACAGGACTGAGGAGATGGTGCTCACTTCAGATGCCGAGGGGCGCTGCAGGCCTCCGGCACTTCTCTCTGACTTGGGTTCCCGCAACTCCTTTGTAGCTGGGTAACTCACTGAGTGCCCCACAGAACTCAGGAAAGTACTGCACTTACAATGTTCTTAGGAGAGCCACAGATGAGGTGCGACCAGTGAAGAGATGCAGTGGCTGCACCCCCATGAAACAATGCAGCCAGCCAGCCACAGCCCAGAACCCTCCGAAACTGTGAGCCAACATTTTTCTCCTCTTAGGTCAATTCTCTCCAATATTTTATCACAGAAATGGAAATCTAGCTAACTGAGGACCACTGAGTAAACCTCTCAGAATGCTCTCCGGGTGACTGTGCCATCTGCAGTCCCACACTGGGGTAGCCACAGTGTCCCTCCTCGCCCCACCCCATGGCTTCTCCTGGTGTTCATCCCTGCTTTCTGCTCATCCCCGCTTTCGACTTCTTCCCGCTGGAGGGCATCGTCATGACCTTGGCTGGTGATCGTGTTACAGAAGCTTCCGGAGCAGTGTAGAGATTTTCCATCCCTGGAAACTTTCCCCAACAAGTTCTCATTCACTATTTTTGGTAAGCAGAGCTAATTTATCTTCCCATGTTTCAGTGCTGGGTATGCTGCAGGTGTTTCTCAAACACTGGCCAGGAGGAGGATGGAAAGGCTTGATGCTAAGGATCCCACTCTTCCAAGTCGTCAGCCTGTCTGTATCTCATGGATTTGTGGAAAAACATATTTTATTCCAGGGGGAAAGATAAACCATTTCTATGAATCTACAGTCTTGGTGTGAATTATATTTGTTCTCTCTCTTAGGATGCTCTCTCCCCTGGATAAGGAGAGTCCATTCTTTGCTAAAGTTAGGAGCCACCTATAAATGTGCCTTTCTTATTTGAGGGGAAATCCTTCTGTAGAGGTTTATAGGGGTTGAGAAGTTGAGTTCAAAGAATCCTCTGTGCAGCAGGGGAATTCTGTGTATGGCTCCACCCTCCCAGGCTGCTGGTACTGCTGAGAAAAGATCAGACCTCCCATTGATTTCCTTGCTCATGGTTCTGTGACTCTCAGTAGTGCGCCAGCAAAATCAAATGGTTTATAGAGCTGAACCTATTCCATGACTGAATAATGATCAGTCAGCTCTCCTCTTCCTTCAGTATTCTGGTCGGTATTGTTTTTCTGTCCTCTTATAGCCACAGGTCTGCAAAACCAATGTCTGCAAAATTGCCCATTTTCTGAAGTTTATTTGCTGCTAGGGTAAGTCCATC
>RJWM01030398.1:0-23304 GCA_004363535.1 Dasyprocta punctata
GACAATTTTAGCCACACACATCAGAAAAACAAATAGGATGGGGATTATGAGTATAGATATGTGGCCCAAGGTGGCAAAAGATGATCTGTCTAGGCAGCTTGAGTGTGGGTTTGACAAAGGCTGGTTGTGTTACATGGCTGAGTTTGAACATGATCTAATAAATGGTGGAAGGTCATTGGTGCTTCTTTGATGGGAGGACGGCATAAAACCAGTACTGTTATATAATCCATTAAAGCAATATTAGCTTGCTCTAGGGAAGCTGACAGACCTGGATGCTGCTTTTCATTTTCCTGAGCTTTTACATTTGTTATCAAACCCAAAAGCTTCCTCTCACTGATCCTCAGGGCATGAGGAATAAAAAAATAGAAAGTAGGATCAACTTGATGTGCTGATGGGAAGTATACTGAGTGGGGTACGCTCAGTCAGTTCAGCATGCCTGTCTCTCCTATGGTGAGAAAGCAAAATAATAATCCCCATGGGGAAGGAGGTGCTTTATGACAGGGCAAGTTCTTTCGGCTCCTGGACTTCACAAACGCAGTCCAAATTTCAGGCATTTAGGCTTTTAATCATGAAGCCAGCCAGCATCAACAATCTGCTGACATTTTAGCCCAGAGGTCAGACAGTACAGAGATGGAGATTTTCCTTGTTGC
Organism: Dasyprocta punctata; assembly: GCA_004363535.1. Taxonomy (NCBI): domain Eukaryota; kingdom Metazoa; phylum Chordata; class Mammalia; order Rodentia; family Dasyproctidae; genus Dasyprocta; species Dasyprocta punctata. The sequence continues at coordinate 651 of RJWM01030398.1, forward strand.
ACGCCTTTTCCTCCTCCTTACACTGAAGGTTTTTGCAACTGATACTCTGGGCCATGTGCTGTGGTTCTCTTTGGAGGAGTTGGGTGTGGCAGTGAGCAGAAAGATTCAAATTACTCACCTCCCATCATCATATTAGAAAAATATATTCAAATAAGGCTGCAAATGTTTTGAGGGCAGGGTTTCTTCCCTTTACATTTGGTTACCTCTAACCTAGTTATGGAATAGTGCCTGGAAGGATTCATATGCCAAAGAAGCATTTGATTAATAAATGAATGAAGCATACATAGTAACTGTTCATGTAATATTTGGTAATAACTTGTTTACTGATTTAAAAGTTTTCTGTTTCTGAATCTTCATGATTAAAAGTCAGCAAGGCAGAACAGAACACTGTTCTTTTTTCTCTTCACCAAATTAAGGGAAGCCGTAAAGAAGAGGAAGAGGAAAGATGAAGGAAATATAAATCTCATCAAAAGAATAAGTGTTGGATGAGCCTTCATTATCATTAATTTTTTATAGGTCTGTCAATTTTAAGAAAATTTTCATAGCTATAAATTAAATAAATAGATAAGTTTAAATGCTATTATTTTGCCCAATATCTTATTTTCAAAGACTATGATAGTAGAAGACACTCTCATAGGATATATTCATGAACATTTGTTGAATGAATGGAGTACAATTCCTTCCTTCAGGAACTTTATATCAAAGTTATGAGATAAAACTCCAGAGAACTGTGAAAACTTAGAAATCTTATGTAACCTGCACTGCACTAACAGTTAACACCATGATCCATGTACTCAACTACTTTCTAGAATGCATGACTCAGTGTTCAGGAGGCTGTCCTGAGAAATTTCATGGTTGAATTCTAACTCTGTATCCACATCATGTAGGCATTGGCAGAGTGATAGAATTTTGGTGTGGAAAAAATTCAGATCAAATATTGGTTCCTAGTTGGGGAGATTTTCCTTACACACACACACACACACACACACACACACACACACACACCATGTGAAGAAATGAAAGAATAAGAATTTAAGTACAAATCCCCAATTGGAAGCTTTCACTCTTAAACGACTGTTCTTAAACACCAGAGCTTGAGAATGAGTGCCGAGTTTGTGTGATAAGACAGTCTTAGTAGCTCTCAAGCATAGCTATCCAAACCAGATGGCACAAGATTATTTACTTCAAATATGCAGCCCACATGCCCAATGAATTGTATAACTTGGAGTTGTGCAACTGTCTAACAGAATGTTAGATAACTACCCAAGAAAAATTAATGGCCTTAAAGTCAGAGAAAACTACAAGAAATTATGTAGCTTTTTACAAATTTTAAATGTTTAAAACTCTTTAAGAAATAGTACATATGCAAAACACATAAAAGAAATGTTAAAGTGGTCATGAATTAACATACTATAATATACAAGTAGTAAGTGGATTCCTTTGTTTCTGAATAATTAACAGTCAGTGCAGAACTTATAATCTAGGACAGTTAATAGGCAGAGCTGTAAATGCTGGTCTAGCACTAAGAATTCAGCACAGCTGTATTGATGTCTTCCTGTAGAAGTTTATATTTTTTTCTCTGCTTTATTTTAGGAGAGTACATGGATAGGTGAATCGTGGATCTATATTTATAGTTCTATTTTCTATTCAATACCACAGCTTATAGAGAATGCCATCCAACATTTAAAAAGATAATTTGCATTTTATATCCTTAGTGTTTAATATTTCAAAAACTTCTACATGATTTTGTCCTATCTTCATTATATCTTGCCTCATCAATTTGTTACCAAATTCATTCATTAAACAAGCATTTATTGCATGCCTAATACATGCCAGAGGTAATACTAGTCCCTGAACACATAAAAATAACTGAGGTATAACCCATGCCCTGTCAGCAACCACAGACTTTTGGGTAGCAATTTAACCTCACTTAGTTATAAGAAGCCATTCATGGAACTGCAAGTATGTTTAAGTAATTCAAAACTGTTGAAGTAGATTATATAAATATAGGAAATAGAGGAAATGTAAAATTTTTAACTGAAAAACCTAGTACAAGTGTTACCGTAGGTGGTAGTTCAATGTAGAAATAAATTTGAGTCTTAAGTTAGGGTGCTGTGAAATGAGACATGATTGAATTATATTTTAAAATAAGATTTTTGTAGTTGTAGAGAGGGTGGGTTGGAAGAAAGCAAAGCTAAAAACAGAAAGATTGGGGGAAATTTTGAAATCCTCCAGGCATAATGGATAGTTTGGACATAAGGTAGGAGAAATAAGAATGGAGGGAAAGGGGAACATACTACAGACTTTTTTTGTTTTTTCTTCTTTGTTTTGTTTTTTGGCACCAGGAATCAAATTCAGGACCTCATGTTTGCCAGGCAAGTGGTGTGCTGCTGAGCTATATCCCTGCCCCCTAGATAGTTTAAAGGTAGAATTGACAACAGTCTTATCAATCACTATAATATTAAGAAATCAGAAGTGGATGAGTTATGATCAAAGTTATAAGAGCTGAAAATATAACATGAGAAAGTAAAAGACCAAGACCTAACTTTTGGGAAAGCCTGATATTTAAGAGTCAAGAGGAAAAATGACTGAAGAACATAGCAAAGAATCAAAAATGATGCCATGCTTTTTACATTGTGTAAACAAAATAAAAACAAGAAAATTAAGAATGACTTACATAAAACTTCAAGACACATTCCAAATGGTCCAATGTGACCTTGTAATTTTAACATGAGAAAAAGAATTTGGCCAATGTGTTTGCCTATTTAGTAGTAGATTTGAGGTTTAACCGAATGATTTGATTCCACAGCCAATTTTCCATCAGTTATATTATGCTTCTCAATACAGTAGTATCTTGATTTACAAACTTAATTTATTCCAAAATTCTGGAAAAAAGGGCCATGTTCACATTCATGCAGAAAAGATGGCCATGATCATGTTTGTCACCTGATACAAAGTCCCCAAACAAAATCCAAAACCTTGCCAAACGCTTCTGTTTGTGAATAAAGTGGTTCAAAAACAAAAGTGTCAGTGAACTGAGGTACCACTGTATTTAAATTTTAATGTTTGCCCGCTGGATTAGTCACTTTTCTGTCACTGGGACAAAATACTCCACACTTGCAATTTAAAGAAGGAAAGGTTTATTCTAGCTCAAAGTTCCAGTGGGCTCAGTCCATAGTCAGCTGGTTCCAGACCGAAATCACATAGTGGAAGGCCTAATGGAGAATAACTGCTGATTGCATAGCATCAGAAAGCATAGATGAGAGAAGCCAAGGACAAGAATATATCCTTCTAGGTCATGCTCCCAGTGACTGAGTTCTCCCAACCAGGATATACCTGCATAGAGCTATGAACTCATCAGTGGATGAGTACACTGAGGCACATGACATGATCCAACAGTCTTCCAAAATGCCACCTTTGAACACTTGAGCCTTTTGGGGACATTTTAGATGTCAATCACAACATTCTTCTCTGGCCCCCAAATGCTCAAGTCCATCTCATTATGCCAATAAATTTAGTCCAACTCTAAGAGTTTTCAAAGTCTTAACAATTTTCTGAAAAGTCAAATGCGAAGTTTCTTTTGAGGCTCAAGCAAACTCTTAGCTCTGAACCCCTATGAATATAAAAAAGAAAGTTAAACACTTTTAACATACAATGGCACAGGGTGAATATTCACATTCCAAAAGAGAGTAACAGGGAAACAGAAAGAAATCAGACCAAAGAAAAACCAAAACTCAGCAAGGCAAACATTAAGTCCTGTAGCTCCACGTCAAGCCCTCAGGGCAAATTGTGGTGAAATATGAGCTCCAAAGGGTTTGGGTGACCCCACCTGCATGGTCTTGCTGATTGCAGTCATCAAGGCCTCCCTTTTGGGCTAATTCTCCCACATTCCTGGAATCTTCAACTTCCTGGGGTCTCATTGCTCTTTAATTTCACACTAACAGCTTCATACATCACAATTTCAGAGACACACTGCCTGGCCTTCCAGGACTTCTTTTGAAAAGCCTCTTGTATTCTGTATGCTCCCCAAAAAACACAGCACCATGAGGATGACACTGAGATCTGCTATCAGCACCCTTTGAAATTTGGCTACAGTGGTTTTTGAATGCCTGGATGGCTGAACAATTAAATGAATCCCAGGAACCAGATTCCCAAGACAGTGATAGTAACCTTGTAGAGTTTTCGAAGCTTACTGATGTATATATGCTGTAGATTCACCATCACTGCCCTAGAAGATCTCTCTTGAGCAGCTATCACAGGGACTCGCTTCATAAATACAAGCTTTACATTTTTGTACCTTTGAGCCTGAGAAAGGTGGAGTCTGGCCAATTCCTCAGATGCCTTCAAGCCATCTTTCCTATTATCCTGATGAAAAGTACTTGGCTTCACCTTAATGCTAATCTTTTTAGCAGCCACTGCTCTCCTCATTCTCTTTGACTTCAACTTTCTAGGTGCTTCCTTTCTGGCCAAGCTTGGCTCATTAGATTCTTACCATAATGATTCTAACTGTAGATGTGATCGCTAGCAGCCAGAAGTACTCACAAAGCAGCCTGAATATCAGGATGCTTTGATATTTTCTCCACTAGGTTAATTAGTCTGCTACCATTAATCACAATCTCCCAAAAGTCTCAGGACATTATTAGCAAAATGTATACAAATTTCTTTCCATAATGTACCACACACATCCTCTAGTTCATTTTTCAATAGAGCCCTCATTCCCAGCTAAAACCTTCTGATCCAGACCTTTACTACTTGCATTTCTGCCAACATTCTGGTCTTCTGATATCTGACTAGTATCCCAATGTTCTAGGTCTTCATTCGTCTGAATCTCCAAACTTTTCTAAATACTTCCCTCAAAGCAGTTCCTAAGGTGCATAAGCCATTTGATCTGGTACAACCACAGAAATTACCCCACTCCTGGCACCAAAATCTATTAGTCATGTTTTTGTTGCTGCGACAAAATACTCAACACCCATATCTTAAAGGAGATTATTTTGGCTGTTTCAATGGTTTAAACCCATGATGGGCTTGCTCTAAGGCAGAAATCAAATGATGGAAGGACCAGGTGGAGGGAAGCTGTTCATTATATAGTGGTCATGAAATTGAAGAAGAACCAAAGACAAGAATACATTCTTGACAAACATGCTGCCAGTGATCTGCCTTTTGATCAGACTCCACCTCTGAACAGCATAATGAGCTATAAACTCATGAATGGACTAACTCACTATTGAGTATACTCTCCTAATGATCCCATCAACTTCCAAAAGTTCCACTTCTGAACATGACACTTTGGAGGACATTTTAGCTCTAAACCATAACACTTGGTGTCAGAGTTTTTCATTTTTCTTCTGCCTTATTTCTTCTAAAAATTATGTATTTTTTAATATTAGATTGTCATTGTGTATTCAGTTTAGACTTGACCTGGAATTACAGAAACTTGAGTTCAAGATCTGTGTACATATGCAAGTCTATAGATGTCTCTGAAGCTTAGTTCCCTAGCTGTGAAAATAAGTATTGACCTAAATGATCTTTCCTACTCATTTTTATCTTTAATGTTTTAGCAGTCCAGTCAGATATTGGTAAGTAACCTTCAGTAGGTGTGTCCCATATGGGTGGAGACAGATTAATAAACAATAGTCCAGTAGCAAATCAAAAGCAGCTCCAAGACTTATACAATTCTAAGCCGGGTGTGGTAGCACACGCCTTTAATCCCAGCACTCGGGAGGCTGAGGTCGGAGGAGCATTGTGAGTTCGAGGCCAGCTTGGGCTACAACACGAGTGCAAGGCTGGCCTGAGCTACATAGTGCAACCCTGCCTCAAAAAACCAGGGCTGGGAGTTTGGTTCAGTGGCATAAGCGCCTGCCCTGGCGGGTGCGAGGTTATGAGTTCAATCCCCAGTGCTGCAAAAAAAAAAAAAAAAAAAAAAAGACTTATACAATTCTGGAGGCCCATAATTTTGGCCTTAGGAATATTTTCCTTAGATAATTCTTGAGATGGTCTGTGGCATTTGCTGATGGTACTCATTTTGTCTCACATGATCCCCGACAGCAGACATAGGTTATTTTGCCAGGTCTGCTATTTTCCTATTTTTATGTCTTTGAAGGAAACAACTGACCAAATTAGGTTTCCTGCAGATTCTTAAAAAAATTCATGATAAAGCTCAATAGTTCAACACTGCCCCAATTTCTTATTCATAGCTTGTTATTTAAGAAGAGCTTGCATCTTTTCAGACATTATACTGCGCTTACCTTCTGTGATAGGAAAATGAGTTAGCCCACCTACATCTAACAGACTCAGTTCTGGGGGATTGCAGTGAATTTATTTTTTCCACCTTCCCATCCATCTCAGCCATCTACACATATAATTTCTATTCCATGAGACACCCAGAAAAAGAAAGCAGATTTTAAAAACAAGAACCCTGAAAGGACTATAGTAGTAAAGAGGGGGTTTAATAGTGATTTGGTAGTTTTTGGATAAATAATTTGGTAGGCTAAATTGAAAATGATGCTCAGAAATGGATATGGGAAGTTTCAATTATGTATGAGTAGTATGTAACTATATTTTAATAATAAAATTTTATATAACACAGGGAAATATATGTTACATTTAAAATCCAAAACATTTTTGACAGTGTCACAATTTTCAACTTTAAGGGGTCTAAATTGAATGTATTAATCTGGTTGTAGGTAATATCTGACCCGTAAGAATAGTTGAGATACATTAAATAAAAGAAAGCTAACATGAAAACAAACCTCATCAGAATAGGATCACCAAATGAAAAGGCAGAAGTTTTGTCACTGGAAACTTTTAAAATTAGAAAGACTGTCTATACAAAGAGAGTATTTAGATACTGTTCTTCCTAAAAACTAGCAAAGTCATTTGCCCTCCAGTAATTAATTTCAACATTTGGAGTTTATGGTTGCTTATCGTTATCTCATTTAAAACTTGCATTGACCTTATATGTAAAGATTTTCTTTTTGTTCAGATCTTTGGAGTAGAGATTGAAATATAACCTGCAGTATGGAAGAATCAGGGCAGTGTTTCTGAAGCATAAGGGCACAGTGGTATCACAAGGAAGAGCAAATGCCCTAGCAGTTTGCTTCCCTCATGCCTAATTTGATAAATTGTAATGAGTATTTGCAAATCTCCAGTGCAATGGGAACCCATTTGTAGTGATTATAACCTGGAAAACCATAAGAGTTTGTGGGTGTTGCAATGGACAGCAGTCATTCATACATGTTTACTCATGCACAACATGCATGTACACCCTAAACCTTAAAAAAGAACAAATTGAACAATTGCAGGATCAAGTTGATTAGAGCTAAATTTAGTGCAGAAATCTAATGCTGCTGCTGACTTCCTACCTAGGAATGGTTCATTGGCTTCCCCTCCTGGGAAGTACTTCCCATTCAGTCAATTCTAGATGGAGCACTTGGAAGGCAGTGCCCTTTGCAGCTGATGTCATCTGGCTCAGGGTGCTACTGCTCAGGAGCTATGTTGTTCTATGGTTGGCTGCCAGAGCACAAGGGGAGTGACTGAATTCACATGCACTGTTGACCAAAGCAGCCTCCATGCATCCAAATGCCCCCTTTTATACCACATTACCGAGGGAAAGCCATAGATTAATATTCCCAAATATTCTCAGAGATGGGAGACATTGCTTGATCTGAGCCAGCTGCCTTGGGAGAGAAGTGATTATCTTGGCTGGAATTAAGTGGCTACAGGTGTCAACACCTTCTGCATAGTAAAAGGCTGTCTACATGACTGCTGTTTACTTTCATCTTTAAACAGGTCATTTGGTGCTTGAGTCAGTGAAAACAAGATCTTTGGCCTTAATTTGCCTTCCGTAATAAGCAAACAAAGCATGGGTCCAGCAGAAGGCACACACAACCCTCTTGGCTGACACTCTCAGAAAAGAGGCATACATGAAAATTTGGAGTTAAGATTACAAAATTTCACATTGTGGAAAAACAACTTGCCCATTACGTTTTCAAGCCTGTGACATGACTAGCATTTTAAACTTTGGTGTTCTGAAACATATCTACCCTTGTCCTTTTCTTTTTTCATTGCTACTGCTGTGTTACCTTTCCATTACTATGACAAAATGCTTTAGGAAGTTAGCTTAAAGTGGAAAAGATTCATTTGGCTCATGAGTGCCGAGGTTTCTACCCATGGTTGGTTGGCTCCATTGACTTTTAGGAAGCCAGTTTGAGGCAGAAAACAACACAGTGGGCTCATGTGGTAGAGGGGTCTGCTTCTCCCGTGGCAGAGGAAAAAGAAAAAAGAAAAAGAAAAAGAAGAAAGAGAGAAAGAGAGGAGCCAGGTTCCTCATAGCCCTTTCAAGGGCTCCCGAAGACTCAGCTTTTTTTTTTTTTCCCTAGGCCTCATTTCCTAAAGGTTTTCCATCTCCCAACAGGAATCAGCCTGATCAATGACCAAGCCTGAGGCCCGAGGGTTTTTGGGGGACACTAAGTTCCAATCTATAGCACTGCCATTGTTTTGTTTTTACTGTGAAGGAATTGATCTGACAGCTTTCTAATAAGAAGTACTTTTTATGAGATTGACTGTGCCTCGATAAATTCTTTGTTGAATGAATAAAATCTAGTTTTTCTCCACCATTTGTTAGACTTTCTTGCAAAATTCAAACCTTCTTGTTACATTTGCTAGTACTCACCAGCATCTTTTCCATCAGTTTAAAATCTCAATTTAAAAATGCATTATTTCTGAAATCAGGTTCCCACTTCCTTTCTCTATTTGGCAATTGGATATCTGTATTTTACTACTGGGCTCAATTTCTCCATGAAAATATTCCTAGTGCTCTGAAAAGTAGACACTGTTTTATGTTTTGATTACAAACTACTGGAGGGTAGGAGTCAATCTCATCCTATTCTCTTTCCACAGTGTGAATGTAGCACATAACAGTGTACCAAAAGCCCCTTGATCAATGATTTTCACAAGCTACACCATCAATTAGATGTAGCTGCTTTAAGAACTGTGCTATCTCTTTTGGGCTTCTAACATTTGGTAAATAATGTTCCAAAGTGAAATTTGTCCTATCAACTTGAAAGAATGAATACCTCCCCCAAGCACATCTAATTTATCCAGGTGATGTGTAACTCATTCAACAGATTTAGCTCCTTACGTTGCTATTGAATTTGCTCACTTTAGCAAGACTGAAAATTCCCAACTCTGGACAAATGGAGGCTTGAAGCTCTTTGGTAGCACAATTTCTCATGATTTTGGAAGGAATTCCTTTGGTGTCTTCCCTGGGCCTATTTCTCTCCCAGGGCACATGGAAATTGTAAGATAACTAAGGGCAATGAAGCAATATCAACTTTTGTCACTTAGCAACAATATATTGCAATTTTATTAATTTCTGTATCATTATTTCAAAGTACCTGTTAGAATTCTATACTGGACTGGGTGACCCCATACCAAAGAGGCTGTTGTCTTCTCTGCTTCAAGAAAAATGACTTAACCATGCTTCTAGTGTTTGACCACTTGCTTGAAGAATGGAGGTAGAAAGAAAGCAGATGTTTTCATGTACCTCCAAAAGAGACAGAGAAAGGGTCAGAGAGAGAGGGAGAGAGGCAGAGGGAGAGGGAGAGGGGTAGAGAGAGAGAGGGAAAGAGAGAAAGGAAGGAAGGAAGGAAGGAAGGGAGGGAGGGAGGGAGGGAGGAAGGAAGGAAGGAAGGAAGGAAGGAAGGAAGGAAGGAAGGGCAATAATGATGGTAGGCAAACCAGCAGTTAAAGAAGCCAAGAGATACACCAGTCTTTGGATCAGGGAGGTGTGAGTTTTAGCTCCACACAACCTTGTAGTTGTGGACATGAGGGCATTTTTTTTTTTAAAAAAATCCTCTTCATTTAAAAAAGTATTATCAAAAATAGCAGAAACTCAGTTCTATCATCTAAAATGCAAACAGTATACCTAATTCAATTCACAGCCACTGTACACTTGTGTGGGCTGTGCACAGCACAAGATACCTGCTGAGGCATGAGTGTGTACCGAAGTCATATTTGCTCTGTGCATCCAGGCACAGGAACTTTAATACCTGAAGGAGGGATAACTTTTTCTAAAGGTCACAAAGGTGCATAAAGGCTAGCTCATAAGGTGACTTTACTCATACACTTTCTGGTAAAGGTTAAAAAAGATGGGCTGTAGAACTATGTTCAGTTGCATAGAACTCACTAAATGGTTTACCACCCCCCTTTTTATGCCCCTCTTTGAATATAGTTTTCATTCATTCTCAATATGCCAGTTCCTCCCTGAGACTGAAACCCAGGTTCTGACTTTTCCTGGGCTTACACCTTCCCATTGTGGAAGTAATCTTTAGCTTCAGTTTATGAAAAAACTCCAAAAAGGCATCTGATGGACATAGCCAGAGTGAGAGCCCCTGAATAGTAGTGGAGGTTTCTCCTGGTCAAACCTCATCATAACCACACATGGAACAGTGTTTAAAGGGGCAATTGGATTAGTCCTCCCAGAAGATGAGAGGTATAAAATAAATAGGAAATAGTCCCACTGAAATTATCGTAAGTATTGAGCACATGTGCATTCTTAGGCTCACAATACTCACAATAATCACTGTGGAATACACAGAATCAGAGAAAGCTGCATTATTTGAAATGATAAAACAAGGATGGCAGAGACCCTTTGACTCTGTAATGTGTATGATTCATCCATTCACTCATCCATCATTCCATTTCATACCGTACGTATAAAAGAAGAATTATGTTTAAAAACACAGCAAAAGAGGAGAAACAGTTTATGAGCATGTCTGTGCCTGGTGAGGGGAATCTGAATTTCAGAGTGAGCACAGTGACAAGAGTTAGTGGAGATGGTTCCATGGAAAATGAGGTTTTACCTCCAATGGAGACAGAGAGGCTATCACCATTGGCTGGACAGAACACATAGGTACCAAAGCTAAAGAAAAAGCCTGAGTTTCCCATCCCTCTCACATTAACATGGAATTATTTCAGTCTATAGTCCTTTTATTTCCAATCTTAACTTATTTTTTTTTAGTTTGTATTGTATAAAATGAAAAAAAAATATACTGACATATACTGTAAGTATATGTTAGGCCAGAAGTTACCTGAAAACATTTGTGGTAACTACTAATTATATTCATCTGCTAATTAGCACTTTCTTTGTCACTGACTGCAACACCAGATTGGATTTCCCACTGGGAAACAGAAGTAAAACAAAACAAAAAATAATCAGCAAAGTACAATTCTGGTTGCTGTGAGGCAAGTCAGTACAGAAATACATGAGAAACACATGATATCGTGCTAAGATTTGGAGGTGGGTAGCCAAAGAGGAATGAAATATACAGGTGTCCATAACGATAATAGTTACTGGATTTTCAACAGTGATGATTCTGACTACAGTGACACATGGAATAAATAGCTCATAAGAAATCAGTTAATTCCCAGGTAAAGATGGAAAATGAACAGAGGAATGAGCTGGGAAGTGATGTGATGACACTGGATCCTATAATCATGAAGACAAGGGGAAGACATGTTTTAAAGGTGGTGTCCTAAATATGATTGTGCTAAAAATAAAAGTTACCAAACACAGTAAGATATTCTTCAAAGTTCTATAGTATTTGTCTTGGAATTTATAGTCACCCACTGACATGGTTCCATAAAATGCATTACCATAATCACACCAAGCAGAGATGGGTAAATGCATAGGGATGAATTTGCAATTTTTGTCACATAATCAATAAGGAGGGATGAAACATGCAAACAATACATCTGACTTCTTGCTTTTACAGGAAACATGGTCAGCTACAACAGAGGTATACGGATCTTGCTCCTTCATTTATCAGAAAATGGGTTTTTTTGTTTGTGTCTTGCTTAGTATTTTAATTGCTTACTTTATCTCATTGAATTTATTTTATTATCTTCTCAGATCAGCAGTACAAAGCAAAGCATATGGTTTGGTGTGTATACCAAGGGCTTGTCGTGATGGTAAAAGTAGATCTCAAACATTGTCTGCACTAGCAACACAGAGATGGATAAGGGGTAATCCATACCTTCATGGTCTCTTATTTTCATGAATCAAATGGGTTACATCAAGTATCTTTGAAAAATGGTGTAGTCTTTTCTGTTAGATGGTATTATAGGGAATACAAAAAGCTTGCTGAAAAAGAGAAAGAATAAAAGTCAGGGAGAAAAGTAAGATGCAAGAAAGAAATCAATTTGTTGGCTGTGATGTCATATGCCTCTAATCCCAGAACTGTGGGAATCTAGGGCAAGAGGGACACAAGTTTCAGTCCAGACTGGACAATTTAGCAAGACTCTGTATCAAAGTGAAAAACAGAAAATGTTTAGGTTGTAGCTCAGTGGACAGGCCCTGAGTTCAGTTCCCAGTACTGCCAAGAAGAAAGAGAGAAGAATAAGAAAATAGAAAAGAATAGGAGAAAAGAAGAAAGCAGAAGAGAAGAAAGGGGAAGAGAGAGGGATAGAGGAGAAATGAAAAAGGGAGAAAATAAGAGAGAGAGAGAGAGAGAGAGAGAGAGAACACTTAAGGAAGGAAGGAAGGAAGGAAGGAAGGAAGGAAGGAAAAAGGAAATAGAAATTAACCAAACTGGGTAAACTTCTGCATCAGGGTTAAAGAATAAGGACTTGATAATAAGAAGTAAGGCCTTTCCAGAGGACTAACCCACTGTGGAATCTGTGAACCATACTTGTCTCCAAAGCAGACATAAATGTAGCTATGTGGCATTATGCACAACCTAAATACCACAGACCTCAGGTGCCCAGCCCATCATTTTGAAAATGTAAACAAGCTTTAGTTACAAATTCTGTTCCTTCATAACTAAAATGTCTTTTCCCCTGAGTGCAGCTGGCAAGATATGTCAAAGGGCATAATTTAATTCTATAATATATCAGAGAGGCTTCATTACCAGTGGATTGTGTGAGATTTCTTTCTCAGGCCCTAGAATTAGCCTGCCTTTATGCAGGCACTGGCCCACTACATGAGGCTTATTGTTATCAAGGTGGTTCACATGCTGCCCAATTGACTTCCCGTAGTCTTAGACTGCTGCCAGAATCATGCATAGCTATGCGTAGGCCCTGCCGTAGTTTTGCCACTGTGCCCTACGGGTACCTTTACAATTGGCCTTTTTGCCCCACCAAAGACAGAACACACATAGTACTTGAGCAACTGAAAATATACTGTTTATATTCATTGAACCAATTATACAGTATTAAGTGGAAAATATGACCCACAAAAATTGTAGACTTGAATTTATACTTTTGAGCCTCACATTTACAGTTGATTTATTTTTCTCTTTCTAAGCATATTCACCTATTTCCTTGCATAAGCCACTGACTTCAAACAAACTGGTTTATCTACTTTTATATTTTCCCATCTCATGCACTGTCCATGTCGTACCACTTGTTTAGAATTCATTCCCTTACTCCTGAACAACCTATATACATTCCAATAGTCTAAGGATGCAGTTAAGGTCTCAACTTCCCCACAAAAGTAGATTTACTTTGTGATTTTGAAGCTTCTAGTTTGTGTAATTTGTCTATTTTTTTTTCAAACATTGCCTTCCTCTTTTCATCCTTTTTTAGCCAAATTGCCATTTAACTGTTTTGATTGAGTGCACATTTTTGTTAGTTTTCATTGTTGTTCCAAATTTAGAAACTTTTTAAAGGGTATGTATGTTATTTCGATTTCTGTATATTGCCACAATGCCAAGCTCAAGTCATGGATAAAATATCAACACATACTGCTTACAGATATGTTCAGTTCTTACTTAAAATTTTATATGATTTCTTATAGCTTGATAAAGTTACAAAGCTTTGATCAAGAAAAGCATGGAAAATTGTAAATTGATGATCATCAACTATTGTCATGTTTTCTCTACAGTCTTAATAAAATATTTTAAGAATTCCAGAGATGATAACTATTTGTAAATATTACTTGTACACTGCATTCACTATGCATTGTGTAAACAACTCCATTTTATATGCATCACAGAGTCCCAGTTCTAGGTAATACGAAATTAGCATAGGCTCCTCTTTCACTTCTGCTGACCTCCGCTATAAAACCTGAAAAGAAATGATAGCACACCCATTGAGAACTTTCAAAAGTAAATATTAACAAGTGGATTGGTAAAGGGCACTAGAATTTGGGGTGTTATTGAATCAGTGGTGACTTTACCATTTCTTTCTTCCAGTTTCCCAACCTGAAATCAATGTACCCTAAACTCTAGAGGTGAACCCTGCAGGGCAGACAGAGATCTAGGTGAAGCTTGGACTGACTAACAAGAAAAGAAATTCCTAATATTCAGAAGGGAAACTCTCTGGACTTTACCCTCTTTTCTATGTTCTCTGATGCTTGACATACCAGGAAATCTCAGGGTGCCAATGTCGGTGGAAGTGATAGTTACAAGACTGTAAGTCCAAATTCTGTAGGAAATATTTTCCTTTCAATGGAGTCACAGTGCTTAGAAAATGTTCCCAAACCCAATTGCTTTTTCTTCTCTCGTTGAGTTTTCCCATGAACTGACCACAGACATGGCTCAATCAGGAAAGCAGGTGGTTTCTAGCTGGGCAGTCTACAAAAAAAAAAAAAAAAAAAAAAAAAAAATCAGAAAAATAATTGCAGCTGCGGTTGCAATGGAAAGTCAGGAAAAATGACACGATAAAGTGGCCGACTAGCCACTGGGCCTATCTTGGCACTGTGCATACATGAATCTGATTCTAATTCATATACCAAAACTTTGAGAACTGAACTAATGGGGAGCCTGGACTGGCCCCCAAGTTGTGCAGATATGGGACAGCTCTGAATCTCACTTGCAAACATTGAAAACTGAACATGCATCAAAACCACCTGCCACACAAGGCTAAAATTAAATCAGTTTCTCTGTAGGAATTAAACAAGATCCAGAGTTTCTTACTGTAGCATTAAAAATGTGTAGGCACACGAAGAAACTTGAAAATCTCATCCCACAGCAGAAGAAAGAAATCAACAGATGCCAATAATAAGATGATGAGGGTATTTGAGAATATTTCAAAGCAATTGCTTCAAAATTCTCAAATGCTCTTGAAACAAATATATTTGATATAACAAGGCAGTAATTTGAGGTAAGGGACAGGTTCCGGACAAAAGCACCATATTCATAAGATACTTGTGTTTTCAAACAAGCTTTGCAATTCTAAAATTTCAAAAATATTTCACATACTATCAAATTTACCATTTTAAGAGATTATTACTATATTTACAAGGCTTTGAAGCAATAATTACTATTTAGTTCCACAAATTTTTATTGCCCCAAAGAAAAACCACATGCTTGTCAGCAGTCACTGCAATTTGTCCCTTCCCTCAAAACTAGCTTCAATCTATTTGCCAGTTTATAAATAGCACTGATTAGATCATATAACATACATCTGAAATAATAATGAATATTGACAGAATAGTTAAGGCATTGTATCAGCCTATGATATAATGACCTCTTCATTGTATTAAGACATGAGTTCTAAACCTCATTAGACAATTTTTCTAGTAACAAGATAGGTGAATGTGAAGAACATTAAGATTGATAGGAACTTTATGCTGTAGCAATCATTAATCTAGAACATTTTACAAGTTTAAGAGCTCTCAAATGTATAGAGAAAGTACTATTAATTATTTCTTTGTATCAGAATTATTTAAACACAATGTAAGATAAACTAACTTTTAATTTGCTTTGAAGAAATGCTTATTTTGCAATAGGGCTATGTAATGGGATTTTAAAAGGATACAGTCATGTTTTCTGGAAATATTTATCTCTCTCTGCATGCTTGATTGTTCAATTTAATCCATTCCTAACTAAATAAAACAGCATGTTTTTAGTAGGTCTATTTCTAGGATTATGCTTTGACCTGAAGTTAACCTACTTCTAAATATGTAGTCATCTATTTTTTCTATTTACATAGAAAAATTTACAAAATTATTTATTATCTTTATTTACACTTGATTCTCTTTTATATTTTGGAAACCCAACAACAAGCTGCAGAAATAAATCATTACTTGATACAAACTATTATTTAATGATTGATAACCCATAAAATACAGCATAAAAGCAATAGCTGCTGTACACACAAAGTCTCTAATATGTAAATTATATGAAATCATTGCAAAAACTCCGTTAATGTTTTAAATATTATCAAATATTTTTCCAAAAGCAATATTAAAAAATTACTATGGTACTTAAATTCACAAAGTACAAATAATCACACTTACTTGATGAAAAAGAATCAGTAATTTAAAGTATTTTTTCTTGATTGAATGATATAATTATATGTGAATCCACTATTTTCAAATAAGTGCTATGGCTCTTCTGTGTGGTAAGTTGTGTATATGCACATAGAAGTGAATATTTTGTGAATAAATATAAATATACATATTACCATAGGTAAACAGAAATTATTATTTTTATTAAAGGAGGAACAATTAAGTGACTTATGAATGTTGGTCCTGTTTATATTTCTGTCTTGAGGATTAGAATTTTTTAGCTCACAAAAAATTGAGCTGACTATAGATATCAATTAAATTTAGCTAGGGACAGATTCACAGTGTGAAATTTAATAAAACTATGAAATATAATAAAGACTATCTAAATAATGATATACTTTGAAAATAAGAAATCTTGAGTTGTAACAAATTTTGAGTGTTATTAAAAATATAAGCATGTTTTATTTATTTTTAAATTTTTATTAGTACATGTTATGCAGTACACAATGACTAAATTCCTTACATGAACTTGGTACATATACATAATACATCTAAATTCTTTTTTTCATTCCTCTTCTCTCCTCTCCTTCCCTTCTTCCTCCATCTTTTGATTTCCCCTACTTCCATTATCTATCTTATTTTGCTCTTTATTTGTCATTGGGGTTCTCATACAATGACCATTAACTGTGTGTGAATGCACATACAAATGTACGCGTTTACTTGTTATGACATCTCAAAATAAATGTATTTTATCATAAGAAATGTGTAATAAAATTGCATGGGAAATTATCTATATTTTTGAGTGATTCAGTATTTCCCAAAGGAAGAGTTGACAAGTTAAACTTCTCTACTGATGTACCTATAAGACAAGCTCATAATTTGATTTTTATTTTGCCAGTTGTCTTTCTCCCATAGACTATTACAATGCTTTGATGCACATTCAAGAATGTGTGAAATCTGTCATACAATTTTTCACTTTAGAGTATAGAAATGATTATGTAAGCTTGCATTCATCTTTGTTTATATGTACATCTTCTAGATAAATATTATAGCTGAAAATCTAAATGTAATAACACTCTTAAATACTGAATGCATTTCTGAAAAGTATCCATGATAGGAAGAATTTGTTAACTGAACAAACCACAAATCTTCAAAATGTACAAAATTAATATACTCCTAAAATAAGAAATGATGAATTTTAACAACTTCTGAATTAGATTAAAAATATAAAGACTTTATTTCTTTTTTAAAAATTTTATTGATACCTGTTTGCGGAGCATAATGTTTACATTCTTTGTAAAGATTTGCTGGGTTTTTTGTTTGTTTTGTCTTTTTGTGGGGTTTTGCCAATATCAGAACCAAGTAACTCCTAAAAGTCAATGGTAGACACTGAGAAGAATTAAAATATGCACTTGTAGGCAGGACTGTGCTTCTAGGGAAGCCATAAAAGAGACCTCACAGACACAAATAAATGTTTCCTTTCTCTATAGCTGAAAAAAAAAAAAAAACAGATTTCTCAGGCATTCTACAATGATTCACAATCTTAAATAAGTATTCTGAGATTATCTATTTATACCTCTTTTGGGGGACAGTTTGACCAAGTGACTCCATGCACAAGATCATTTGTCTAAAAAGTTACCAGATACCAGTTCCACAACTGTGGTTGGGCTTTTTCAAATTTATGTTAGGATAAAGCATTCAACACTTTTGGTAGATTTGAAAGACAAAAGGAAATTTCCCTGCAAGCAGTAACATTTCTTCCAGACTTATCAAAGTTGTTAGGATTAAACACCAGGACTAGACTATTTGGTGCTCTACTGAGTCTCACAGAAATGTATGGTAAACAACTCCAGAAGTGTTTATGTCTGTTCTAGTCACTTTTTTGTCACTGGAACTAAATACCCAAAAGCCACAATTTATTTATTTATTTATTTATTTATTTATTTTTATTTAAGAGAAAAAGACACATAAAAGAAAGACAAAAAGCAAAAGAGACACACAAATGACAACTGCAAATCCACAACAGTAACACTATAGGTTTACAAAATAAGATGATAGGAACTTGACAGTGGTTGCAATATTGCGTATCATTACCTTTAACACAGTTGTTTACATTAACAGATACATACATGTATGTCTTAGTTACTTCTTACTCATTGCTGAGACAAAATACCTGACACCCAAAATTAGGGAAGGAAAAGTTTATTTTTTTACAGTTTTTTGGGAGTTTCAGTCCTTACTTAGTTGACTCCAAGGCAATGCGGCGAGGCGGGGCCGCCGTTCATGGAGACTGCAAGCAGCAAGGCAAGCTGGCGAGAGAGAGGGTAGAAGTGCAAGAGGAAGATTCACCTTCCCTTACACTGTTTGTGAGCTCCACCCCTGGGCAGGTGCAGTACTCACATTGCTAATCCCTGCACCAGACTCAGCCCCATCAAAACTATATGAGGATTTGGGGGTACGTAGTACCACCCAATACATTCCACCCCTGGACCCCAGGGACTTATGCACATTCTTAATACAAAAGACATTTAGCCCTTCTTCAAGAGTTGCCAAAGTCCTAACAGTTTCAGCATTGTTGAAAAGTCCAAGTCCTAAATCTCCTCCGAGATCTATGGCAAACACTTAACTGTAACCCCTTGTACAAATGAAAACAAGGTTGATCACTTCCAACATATAAAGGCACAAGATAAACATTACCATTTCAAAAGTTACAAACAGGGGAATACAAAGGATTGGAACCAAAGCAAGTCCAAAATCCAGCAGGGCAAACATTAAGTCTTGGAGTTCTCTGTTCAGCATCTGAAGCAATCTGGTCGCAAGCTCCAAAAGGCTTGAGTGATTCCACCCCTGTGGCACTTTCAGGGGTCTTAACTTCCACTGCTTTCCTTGGATGATCCATGTTTCTTTAGCTTTACCCTTACATCTTTACATATTGCTCTCTGCAGGCAAGGTGGAAGGTGCCTTAGCCTTTTTTAATACTTAAAACCAGCACCACATGGATGCCGCCAAGGTCCACTGCCAGCTGGAGCATTGGCCAGGCTTCCTCTCTCTTGGCTGTAGGGGTCGACTGTCTGAATGGCTGAGCTCTCTGAACCTGATTGTGAGGAACAGCTTCTCTATGCTGCCGCCATTTTGGAATCTGCAATTCTGGGACATGGTGCAGCTGCGACCCTTTTAAAACCTCCTGTGGCCTCTGTCACCACTCTAGGACAAGGCACTCTGAGCTTTTTGTTGTCACTCTGGGACAAGGAACTCTGTAGCTTTTTCTTCCAAGCAAACTCTTTTATTTTTGAAGGCCTGAGACTGCAAAGGGTGGAGGCCCACTGTTTCCTGGGTGCCCCCAGACCATCTTTTTTATTTCTTTGTTCCTTTTCAGCAATCAAGGTCTCAGCTCCATCTTTGTAGTCCACAGCTTCCTAGTCAAACTCACAAGGTTTTAAATCACCATGATGTGCTCTTTCCTCTTGATTCCCAACATAAATCTGGCTAAATGCCCCCAATAATAACCAGGCCACCACTTCAACAGTCTGCTGCCTGGAGATTTCCTCTGCCAGATTAATTAGTTTACCACCCTTAATCTCAGTCTCAGGCATGGGCAGAATGTAGACAAACTTTTTGCCAAGCCGTAACACACATCATGTGGAGTCCAACACCCAATGTGGTCCTTCCTCCCAGCAGAAACCTCCCAAGCCTGGTCTTTACTGGCAGGCTTTCTATCAGCCATTTGGTCTCCTGAGCTCTGATCAGAATCTCCCATACGGAACAGCCTAAGCTTTTCCAGCTCTAGGCGTGTAGGCAACATCTCCAAATCTTTCCAAACTCTTCCCACAAGTCATTTCTAAAGGCTCTTGAACCACATGGTCAGGATTAGTCACAGCAACAACCCCACTCCTGGTATCAAATTCTGGCTTACTTTTTACTCATTGCCAAGAAAAAGTACCTGACGCCCCAAATTAGGGAAGGAAAGGTTTATTTTTTACAGTTTTTTGGGAGTTCAGTCCTTACTTAGTTGGCTCCAAGGCAGTGTGGTGTGGCAGGGCCAGCGTTCATGGCAGCCATAAGCAGCAAGTTGTGCTGGTGAGAGAGAGGGCGGAAGTGCAAGAGAAAGACCTGCCTTCCCTTACACTGTATGTTGGCTCCACCCCTGGGCAGGTGCAGTACTCACATTGCCAATCCCTGCACCAGACTCAGCCTCATCAAAAATATATGAGGATTTGGAGGTACATAGTGCCACCCAATACAATGTAAAACTGATCCAATCATAAGAGTATTAACCGTTCTTTCTCAACAACTAATACAACTAGCAGTATGGTCATTTTAGTTCTCTTACATATACATATATACAGATTTATGTCTTCTTCCTTTTCACTTCCTTCTTTTCTCCTTTTCCCTTTCCCAATTACTTTTTCTCTTTGAGCAGTTCCTTACCCTTACACAGTATTTATCATAGATTTTGAATCATATATACTTTTTCAGTTTCTTACACTAGGGAGACAATATGGTATTTACACATGTGAGTTTGATTTATCTCACTTATGAGTATGATCTCAAGTTGTGTCCATTTATTTATAAAAGTCTCAGTGTAATCTTTCTTGATAGCTGAGTAGTACTCCATAGTATATAAATACCACATCTTTTTTATCCATTCCTTGATTGATGGGCACTTGGGTTGTTTCCAAGATTTGGCTATTACAAATTGGGGTGCTATAAACATGGGTGCACAAATATCACTGTGGTATGATGTTTTCAGTTCTTCTGGGAAAATGCTCATAAGTGGGACAGCTGGGTCAAATGGGATCTCTAATCATAGCTTCATGAGGAATCTCCACACTGATTTCCATAGTGGTTGTACCAGTCTACACTCCCATCAACATTGGAGTAGAGTTCCTTTTCCCCCACAGTCCCTCCAGGATTTATTATTGGTTGATTTTTTTTTATCTTGGCCATTCTTTCTGGAGTGAGATGAATCTCAGTGTTGTTTTAATTTGCATTTTCCAAATGACCATTGATGTTGAACATTTTTTCACATATTGACTTGCCATTTGTATTTCTTTCTCTAAGAAGTGTGTATTCATCTCAGATGCCCAGTTTTGGATTGGATCCTTGAATTTTGGGGACCTGATTTCTTTTAATTCTTTATGTATTTTAGATACAACTCCTTTGTCTGATGGAAAATTGACTAAGATATTTTTCCAGTCAGTGGGTTTTCTTTTCACTCTGTTGGAGATTTCCTTTGACATGCAAAAATTTTTTAGTAAGATGAGATCCCAATTGTTGATTCTTGGAAGTGCTTCCTGTACAGTTTGAATTTTGTTCATGAACACTCTGCCTACTCCTATATCATCAAGGTTTTTTCTTACTTTGTTTTCCAGCAAATTTAGTGTCTCTGTCTTAATATTCAGATCTTCAATCCATTTTTACTTTATTTTAGTGCATGGTGATAGGCATGGATCTAGGTTTAGTTTATGGCACTTAGAAAGCTAGTTTTTCCAGCACCATTTGTTAAAGAGGCTATCTTTCTTCCAATGTGCATGTTTGGCCTATTTGTCAAAGATGAGGTGGCTGAATGTGTTTGTAGTTGTGGCTGTATCTTCTAATCTATTCCATTGATCTCCAGGTCTGTTTTTATTCTAGTACCATGCTGATATTATCACAGTAGCTTTGTAATATAGATTTAAGTCAGGGATTGTGATTCCTCCTACCTTACCTGTGTGGCCCAGAATTGCCTTTGCTATTCTAGGTCTCTTCTGGTTCCAGATGAATTTCAGGAATGATTTCTCTAGCTCTGTTAGATAGGCAAGTGGTATTTTGATTGGGATTGCATTAAATCTGTATAACAATTTTGGGAGAATGGCCATTTTTACGATGTTTGTTCTTCCTATCCATGACCAGGGAATATCATTCCATTTTACAAGATCGTATTCAATTTCCTTTTTCAGAGTAATTTAATTTTCACTGTATAGATCTTTTACTTCCTTTGTTAGGTTGATTCCTAAGTATTTCTTTTTTTTTTGGATGTTACAGTGAAGGGTGTGGTTTCACTTGTTTCTCTCTCAGTGAGTTATTGTTTGTGTATAGGAATGCTATGGATTTTTGAGTGTTCACCTTGTATCCAGCAATATTACTGAATTCTGTTATTGCATCTAGAAGTCTTTCAATGGATTTTTGGGTGTCTTCTATGAACAGTATCATATTATCTGCAAATAGTGATAATTTTACTTCTCCTTTCCTATCCTATTCCCTTTATTTCTTTCTCTTGTCCAATTGCTCCAGCTAATATTTCCAGAACCATATTGAATAGGAGTGGTGATAATGGACATCCTTGTCTTGTTCCTGATTTTAGGTTGAAAGTTTTCAGTTTTTGTCCATTTAGTAAGATGCTGGCTGTTGGTTTGTGATATATGTGTCTTTTTTCAGGTT
>RJWM01030399.1:0-23460 GCA_004363535.1 Dasyprocta punctata
GTGGAAGTCAGTGTGGAGATTCCTCAAGAAGTTAGGATTAGAGATCCCATTCAACCCAGCTATCCCACTTCTGGGCATTTTCCCAGAAGAACTGAAAACATCATACCACAGTGATATCTGTGCACCCATGTTTATAGCAACCCAATTTGTAATAGCCAGATCTTGGAAACAACCCAAGTGCCCATCAATCAAAGAATGGGTAAAAAAGACGTGGTATTTTTATACAATGGAGTACTACTCAGCTATTAAGAAAGATTGCATTGAGACTTTTATAAGTAAATGGTCACGACTTGAGACCATACTCATAAGTGAGATAAATCAAACCCACACGTGTAAATACCGTATTGTCTCCCTAGTGTAAGAAATGGAAAAGTACATATGATTCAAAATCTATAATAAACACTATGCAAGGGTAAGAAACAGCTCAAAGAGCAAAGATAATTGGGAAGGGAATAGGCGGAAATAGAAAAGGGAAGAGGAAATGATATAAACCTGTATATATGTATATGTAAGATAACTAAAAAGAACACTGCTGAATGTATTCGTTATTGAGAAAGAACAACTAATACTCATATGATTAGATCAATCTAGCATGTCTGTATCTGATAATGTAAGAAACCATTTTAAAGATAACGATGCACAATATTGCAACCATTGTCAAGCTTCTATCTACCGGTTGTGTAAACCTGCAATGTTGTGTATTTACTCTAGTCATTTGCTTGTCTCTTTTGCTTGTTGTTTTTACTATATATGTCGTCTTTTTTTTTGTTGTTGTTGTTTTTGTTTGTTTTGTTTTTCTTCCCTCAAATAAAATTAAAAAAAAAAAGAAGATACAGCCCCAACTACAAACACACTTTGGCCCCTTATCTTTGACAAAGGGGCCTAATATGTACATTGGAAGAAAGACAGCCTCTTTAACAAATGGTGCTGGAAAAACTGACTTTCTATATGCCATAAATTAAAACGAGATCCATGTCTATCACCATGCACTAAAATAAAGTCAAAATGGATCATAGATCTGAATGTTAAAACAGAGAACTAAAGTTATTAGAAGACAGAGTACATAAAAATCTTGATGACATAGGATTAGGCAGAGAGTTCATGAACAAAAATCAAGTTGCATGGGAAACACTTCCCAGAATCAACAACTGGAATCTCATCTTACTAAAAAGTTTTTGCATGTCAAAGGAAATCTCCAACAGAGTGAAAAGAAAACCCACAAACTGGGAAAATATCTTAGCCAATTGTCCATCAGACAAAGGACTTCTATCTAAAATGTATAATGAATTAAAAGAAAACAGGCCCCTAAAATTCAAGGACCCAATCCAGAAATGCGCATGTGAGATGAATACACACTTTTCAGAGAAAGAAACAGAAATGGCAGATAAATAGATGAAAAAATGTTCAACATCAATGGTCATTCGGGAAATGCAAATTAAAACAACGCTGAGATTCCATCTCACTCCAGAAAGAATGGCCAAGATTAAAAAATCAACCAACAACAAATGCTGGAGGGGCTGTGGGGAAAAAGGAACTCTTCTCCACTGTTGGTGGGAGGGTAGACTGGTGCAACCACTGTGGAAGTCAGTATGGAGATTCCTCAAGAAGCTAGGATTAGAGATCCCATTCAACCCAGCTATCCCACTCCTGGGCATTTTCCCAGAAGAATTGAAAACATCATACCACGGTTATATCTATGCATGTTTATAGCAACCCAATTTGTAATAGCCAGATCTTGGAAACAACCCAAGTGCCTATCAATCAAGGTATGTATTAAAAAGTTGTGGTATTTTTATACAATGGAGTACTACTCAGCTATTAAGAAAGATTGCATTGAGACTTTTATAAGTAAATGGACATGACTTGAAACCATACTCAAAAGTGAGATAAATCAAACCTACATGTGTAAATACCATATTGTCTCCCTAGTGTAGGAAACTGAAAAAGTTTATATGACCCAAAGTCTATAATAAATGGTATGTAAGGGTAAAAAACAGCTCAAAGAGCAAAAGTAATTGGGAAGGGGAAAGGGAGAAAGAGGTAAAGCAAAAGCAAAAGATATAAATCTTTATATATGTATATGTAAGGTAAGTAAAACGAACATACTGCTGAATGTATTAGTTATTGAGAAAGAACAATTAATACTTATATGATTAGATCAATTTTACATGTCTGTATCTGTTAATGTAAACAACCATTTTAAAGATAATGATACGTAATATTGCAACTATTGTCAAGTTTCTATCGTCCTGTTTTGTAAACCTGTAATGTTACTGTTGTGCATTTACTCTAGTCTTTTGTCTCTTTTCTTTTTGTCTTTGTTATATATGTCTTTTTTTCTCTTAAATAAATTTAAAAAAAAGAATTGAAAAAAATCGCATCTCCCAAATTCCAAGACCCAGTCAAAAAATGGGCATTAGTGATGATTATATACTTCTCAAATGAAAAAATACAAATGGCTATAATTATATAAAAAAACGTTCAACATCACTAGTCATTCAAGAAAGGCAAATCACAGCAATATAGAGATTCGATCTAACTGCAGAATGAATGGTTATCAGGAAGAAATCAATCAATAAGAAATGCTGGTGTGACTGTCAGGAAAAAGGAACTCTACTCCACTGTTGGTGGGAGTGTAGACTGGTATAGCCAGTGTGAAAATCAGTGTGGAGATTCATCAAAAAACTAGGATTGGAGGTTCCATTCAGTCCAGCTATTCCACTTCTGGATATTTTCCTGAACAATTGAAAACATCATACCACAGCAAAGTATGTGCTCCCCTATGTGTTGCACCACAATTTGTAGTAGGTAAATCTTGGAAACAACCCAAATGCCCATTAACTGAGGAATAGATAAAAAGATGTGCATTTTTGTACAGTAGAGTACTTCTCAGCTATAAAGAAGGACAAACTGGATGTTTTCATAAGGAAATAGATGTAACCTGAGACAATTCTCATAAGTGAAATAAATTAGACTCACATGTGTTCACGTCATGTTGTTCCCTAGGGTAAAAAACTGAAAGAGTAAATAAGGTTCAAAGTGCACAATAGTTATTGTGAAAGTGAAAGGGGAAGAAACTGCTAAAAAGGAAAGAGCAGTTGGGATGTTTATATATATACATATATGTATATGATAGATAATTATACTACTAATCTGCATTAGTTCATCAAAAAGAGTTTCAGGAAATTTTTCATTCATATATATTGGAATCTGAGCAACTATTTTGAAGATAACAATACAGAATACATTAACCATTGTTAATCTCCTATAATTTTGTTGTGAAATTCTGCGTCATTGTTTTTATTATTTTTCCATTTAAAAAAAGCAGTAAAAGGCTGGGAGTTTAGCTCAGTGTCTTATGCGCCTGCCTGACAGTCGTGAGATTGTGAGTTCGATCTCCAGTACCAGAAGAAAAAAAAAAGCAGTAAGGGAGAATAAACATTATCTTTAAAGGAAAACACATTACAATTATGACTGACTTCTCAACCCAAACCTACAAGTCAAGAAGAGCTTGGAGTTAAGAATTTCAAGCCCTGAAAGAAAACATCTTCCAACCCAGATTGATATACCTTGTATAATTATCTTTCAAAATGAATGGAGAAATAAAATATATCCATGACAAAGAACAACAAATGAAATTGATCACCAAAATAACCCTACAAAGAGTACTTATAGGTATTCACATTAGAGATAAAAATGATCACAGTTCCAAGAACAGCATCACAAAGAAACCAACAGGCAGGGCAAGATTCAAAAAGAGGGCAAAAGCAGGGAAGCAACATCAGGAAAATAATGGCAAAGATAAGCCAATGCGTATAATTTATAACTATTAATGTTAATGCCCTCAATTCAAAAATCAAAAGAAACAGATTGGCAGAACAGATGAAGAAACAACATCCAAAAATGTGCTTTGTACAAGAAACACAATTAAGGAACTCCACCCAGCCGGGAGCAAGGTCCTGGTGCCGTAGTTCGGGAGTGTGTCTTGGGTAGGCTGATGAGCCCAGAGGTTCTGAACTCCACCCAGTCAGGCACAAGACCCTGGCATTATACTCTGGGGGTGTGTCCTGGCTACTGGTCCAGTCTCAGAGGTTCTGAAAACTGCCCATCCAGGTGCAAGGCCCTGGAGCCACACTCCAGGGATGCATCCTTGCTAACTACATGGAGGATCCGAGCTCTGCCTAGCCTAGCATTCCAGTGCAATCATTCTGGAGGGTGCCTGGATAACCACACAGGTCTGAGAGGAAAGTGACAAGATGAAAGAGCAAGATGCAGTCTCAGTCCTCCAGCCCACAGAGAACAAACCCAGGAGACAGTGAAATAGAAGAAATTAAAAATTACATACTGAACTTTCTAAAATGACAGCAACTGAAATAAAGAACTTCATGAAACTATATAGGAAATCAGATCAGAAGTAATCTCCCAGGTAAGAAAAAAAAATGACAAATATTGTGAAAGAAATGCTGAGTGTATCTAAAGAAGATCTAGATAAAAATAGAGGGATATCAGAAAATGATGGGAACCTTGAATGAGCAATATAAGACAGAATTAGATTGCATTAAACAGATTCAAAGGGATATTTAGAAAATTAAAAATTCCACTGAAAGCTAACAAAGCCGCTTGAATGAAGCTGAAGAAAGACTCTCAGACCTTGAAGACAGGAAGGAAGCTAATGATCATGAAACAAAAGATCTCTTAAAAATAACAAGGAACCAACAGCTACAGGATGATGCAAAGAGAAACAATATAAGACTGATAGGTGTCGATGAAAAACAGAGGTCAACACAAATGACTTAAAATGACTATTTACAACCATACTCATAACTAAAATAAATCAAACTCACATGTGTAAATACCATATTGACTCCCTAGTGTAAGAAACTGAAAAAGTATATATGATCCAAAATGTACAATAAATACTGTGTAAGGGTAAGTAACTGCTCAAAGATCAAAAATAATTGGGAAAGGGGATAGGAGGAAAGAAGGAAGGGAAAAGGAAAAAGACATAAATTTGTATATATGTATACATAAGATAGCTAAAATGACTATACTACTAGATGTATTAGTTCTTGGAAAAGAATAGTTAATACTCATGTGATTAGATTAATTTTACATGTCTATATCTGTTAATCTAAACAACCCTTTTGAAGGTAACAATATGCAATATTGCAGCCATTGTCAAATTCCTATAATTTTATTTTGTAAACCTATAATGTTACTGTTGTGGATTTGTTGTTGTCGTTCATTTGTCTCTTTTGCTTTTTGTCTTTCTTTTCTGTGTCTTTTTTCTCTTAAATAAAAAAAATGACTATTTATGGAAATAGCAGCAGAAAATTTTCCAAACACGGGAAAAGAATCTGATATGCAGATAAGTGATACATATAGAATCCAAATTAGCCATAATGAAAATAAATCTTCATCCAGACATATAATAATTAGGATCCCAGATAGTCAACATAAGAACAGAATACTAAAAGCTGTTGGAGAAAAGAAACAAATTACCTATGAAGGAAAACTTAGCAGAATCATGGGAGACTTCTCAATACAAACTTTCAAGTTAAGAAGAACTTGGAGTGAAGTATTTCAAGTCCTGTAAGAAAATATCTACCAACCCAGGTTGATGTACCCTGTAAAACTGTCTTTCAAAATTGATGGAGAAGTAAGATACTTTCAGGACACAGAACAAGGGAAGAAATTCATGACCACTAAACCAACACTACAAAGAGTAAAGAAAGATACTCTAGAATGAGATAAAAAATGACTACATCTGCTGGAAGACTAAGTAAGTAGAAATCTTGAAGACACATGTACAGGTAGAAAGTTCAAGAACAAAACCCAGACTGCAAAGGAAATTCTTCAAATAATCAACGACTGGGATCTCATTTTATTAAAACATTTTTGCACAGCAAAAGAATTCACCAACGAAGCAAAAGGACAACCCACAGAGTGGGAAAAAAGTTAACCAATTGTCCCTCAGACAAAAGACTTCTATCTAGAACATTTAAAGAATTAAAAATGTCAGACACCCCAATACAAAATGGGAATCTGAGATGAATACACACTTCTCAGATGAAGAAATACAAATGGCAAATAAATATATGAAAGGCTGTTCAGCATCATGGGTCATTTGAGAAATGCAAATTAAAACAACACTGAGATTTCATCTCACTCCAGAAAGAATGGCTAAGCTCAAGAAATCAACCAACAACAAATGCTGTAGTGGCTGTGGTGAAAAATGAACTCTTCTACCCTGTTGGTGGGATTGCAGACTGGTGCAACCACTGAGGAAATCAGTCTGGAGGTTCCTCGAAAATCTAAGATTAGAGGTTCCATTTGACCCACCTATCCTGATTCTGGCATTATCCCTGAAGAATTGAAAACATCAAACATATATGTACACCCATGTTTAAAGCAGCACAATTTTTAATAGCCAAATCTTGGAAACAACCCAAATGCCCTTCAAATGAGGAATGGATAAAAAAGATGTGGTATTTTCATACAATGTAGTATTACTCAGCTATAAGGAAAGATTGCATTGAGACTTTTATAAGTAAATGGACATGACTTTAGACCATACTCATGAATGAAATAAATCAAACTCGCATGTGTAAATACTGTATTGTATCCATAGTGCAAGAAGCTGAAAGCAAATAAGATCCAAAATCAACAATAAATATTTGTAACAGTAAGGAACTGCTCAAAGGGGAAAAGTAACTGGGATAGTAGAAAGGATCAAAGAAGGAAGGGAAAAAGAAAAAGATGTAAGTTTGTATAAATGTACATAAGATAGGTAAGATGTCTATACTACTAATTTTATTAGTCCTTGGAAAAAAACAGTAATAACTCATATGATTGGATCAATTTTGAGTGTGTATATCTGGTAACCTAAGCAACCACTTTGAAGATAACAATATGCAATATAACAACCTTTGTTAAATTCCTCTCATCTTGTTTTGAAAGTCTATTTTGTTATTGTTTTGAGTTTCTTGCTGTTGTTTATCTCTTTTGCTTTTTGTTTTTCTTTTCTGTGTCTTTT
The DNA here is from genome assembly GCA_004363535.1 of Dasyprocta punctata. Taxonomy (NCBI): domain Eukaryota; kingdom Metazoa; phylum Chordata; class Mammalia; order Rodentia; family Dasyproctidae; genus Dasyprocta; species Dasyprocta punctata. The sequence continues at coordinate 7,037 of RJWM01030399.1, forward strand.
TTTCTCTTAAATAAAAAAGAAACACATTTAACTCAAAAATAAACTCATCAACTGAAAGTCAAAGGATGGAAGACAATACTCCATGAAACAGGAGCACAGAAAAAAAGCATAAGTAGCTATTTTGCTTGCAGTGAATGTTAACTTGAAGCCAAAAGTTACAAGGTAGGTTACTGCATCCTTCTAAAGGTAAGAATCCAAGAGGAAGAAATAGCAATCTAAAATACATATGCAGCAAATATGTGAGCACACTATATAAGACAAATATGAATAGACACGAAAAGTCTAATAAAAAATAACATAACTGTAAAGGGAGACCTCAATAACCCATTATTGAAAAAAGAGGTCAACTAGACAAAAAATCAACAAAGAAATTACAGAACTGAATCAACCATGGGAGTTTGTTCTTTGAAAGAAGAAACAAAATTGATAAACCCCTAGCCAACCTTATCAAGAAAAAGAGAGAAAAAACTCAAATTGATGCATTAAGGAAAGAAAAGGATGAAATCACTACAGAGCCTATAAAATTTTAGAAAATCCTCAATACCTATTTCAAAAATCTTTATTCACATAGGATGGAAAACACAGAAGAAATGGACAGATTCCTAGAAATATATGAATTATGAAACCTTAACCAAGAAGATGTAAAAATTCTGAATAACCCATTATAAGTTAATGAAATTGAAAACATAATTAAAATCTTGCCAATGAAGGAAAGTCCAGGTCCTGATAGATTTATGGCTTAATTTGATAAGAAATTAAGAGAAGATTTAATGTCAATACTCCTCAAACTCTTTAATGAAATTGAAAAAATTAGCAATTTCCCTAACTCATTCCTGGAGGCAAGTATTACCCTAAAACCAAAATCAGAGAAAGATTCAACCAAAAAAAGAGTATTACAGGCCAATCTCCCTAATGAACACAGATACAAAAATCCTCAGTAAAACACTGGCAATCAAAATGCAGTGAATGATCTAGAGAATTATACGCCATGACAAAGTGGAATTCATCCCAAGAATGCAGAGATGGTTCAACATATGCAAATCAATAAATATAATATGCTATATCAATAGAGCAAAAGTCAAGAATCACACAATCATCTCAATAGATGCAGAAAATGCTTTTTATAAAGTCCAACAATCATTCGTGATAAAAATCCAAGAGAAAATATGAACTGATGGTCTCAACCTCAATCTGAGAAAAACCATCTATGAAAAACCAAAGGCTGTAATTATATGAAACAGACAAATCTCAAACTTTTCACTCTAAAATCAGGACTAGAAAAGGATGCCCTCTATCACCACTCCTATTCAATATAGTTCTGGATATGTTAGCCAGAGCAATTAGAAAGAGAGAGAAATTAACAGAGTAAGAATAGGAAAGGAAGAATTTAAATTATCATTATTTGAAGATGACATGTGACTCTAAATAGAAGACTACACCAAAAGATTATTAGATTTAATAAGCAAATTCAGCAGCACATGTGGATACAAAGTTAACACTCAATAATCAATAGCATTTCTGTATGCAAACAATAAGCTCACTGAGATAGAAATTAGGAAAACAACACCTTTTGCAGTAGACTCAGGGAGAGAGAGAGAGGGAGGGAGAGAGAGAGAGAGAGACTTAGGAATCAATCTAAGGAAAGAAATAAAAGGTCTACATTTTGAAAATTACAGTACTCTAAGAAAGGAGATGGAATAGGATGTCAGTAAATGGAAAGATACCCCTTCCTCATGGATAGGAAGAAACATCATTGTGAAAATGGCCTTAATCCTCACACTTTTGTACATATTTAATGTAATCTCAATGGAAATATCACTAATGTACCTAACAGATCTAGAGAAAACATTCCTAAAATTCATTTGAAAACAGAAGAGACCTAGAAAGCAAAGGCAGACTTGGGCAACTAAGGCAAGGCAGGAGGTATCACAATCCATGATTTGAAATTATACTACAAAGGTACTGTGATGCAACCAGCATGGTACTGGCAAATAAGCAGACAAGGTACTGGCAATAGAAGTTGCAGAATCAACTCCAAATGCACTCAGCCACATTGTCTTTGACAAAAAGTCCAATCATGTTCACTGGAAGAAAGACAATCTCTGTAAATAGTGCTGGAAAAACTGGCTCTGCACATCCCAAAGACTAAAACTAGACCCATGTCTATCACCATGCACTAAACTAAAATCAAAATGGATCAAAAGCCTAAATATTAAAACAAAAACACTAGATTCATTGTAAGACAAATTGGGAAGAAATTTTGAACACATAGGGATAGGCAGAGACTTCATGAAAAAAACACAAACTGCACAAAAATACTACAGAGAATCAACAACTGGGATAACATCTTATTAAATATTTTTGCACATCAAAAGAAATCACCAAAAGAGTGAAAAGATAACCAACAGAATGAGAGAAAATTTTAGTTAACTGTCCCTCAGACAAAGGACTTCAATCTAGATCATACAAAGAATTTAAAAATTCAAGCCCCCCAAATTTAAAGACCCAGTACAAAAATGAGCATTTGAAATGAATATGCACTTCTCAGATGAAGAAATACAAATGGCATACAAATACATGAAGAAATATTCAACATCACTGGTCATTTGAGAAATGTAAATTAAAACAACACTGAGATTCCTTCTCACTCCAGAAAGAATGGCTCTCATTAAGAAATAAACCAATAAGAATTTCTGGTCAGGCTGCTGAGAAATGTAAGCTCTGCTCCACTGTTGGTGGGATTGTAGACTGGTACCACCACTGTGGAAATCATTGTGGAGATTACTCACAACAGTAGGATTGCAGGTCCCATTAGATCTGGCTCTTTCCTTCTGGTTATTTTCCCAGAAGTATTGGAAACTTCATAGTGAAGTGATATATATATGTGCACCCATGTTTATAGCAGCACAATTTGAAATAACTAAATCTTGGAAACAACCCAAATGCCCATCAACTGAGGAATAGATAAAAAGATGTGGTATTTTTATACAATGGAGTACTACTCAGTTGCAAAGAAGGATAAAGTCAAGGCCTTTATAGGGAAATGAATGCAACGTGAGATAATACTTATAAGTGAAATAAATAAGACTCACAAACTGAATGAGTAAATAATATCCAAAATGTACAATTGATATTGTGAAAATGAAAGGAGAAGAAACTGCAGAAAAGGAAAGATATGATAGATAATTATACTACTGAACTCTATTAGTTCATCATAAAGGACAGTTTGTGGTTTCATTTTTTGATCAATTTTTCATGCCTATATCTTGTAACCTGAGCAACTACTTTGAAGATAATAATGCACAATATATTTACCATTGTTAATCTCCTATTATTTGTTTGAATTTTTTTTTTTTTGTGGCACTGGGGATCAAACTCACAACTTTGTGCCTGCCGGACAGGCACGTAAGCCACTGAGCCAAACTCCCTGCCCTAGTTTTTTGAGGCAGGGTCGCACTATGTAGCTCAGGCTGGCCCTGAGCTCGCGTTGTAGCCCAAGCTGGCCTCGACCTCACAACGCTCCTCCTACCTCAGCCTCCCGAGTGCTGGGATTAAAGGTGTGTGCCACCATGCCTGGCTTTTTGTTTGAATTTCTGCATTATCATTTTTGCTCTTTTTTCACTTTAAAATTAAAAAAAAATTTCTGGAGTAAAGAGGGGAAAGAGTGAAAGTAAATTAATTATAATCCATAGATTAAATAGCACATTGTATTCACATAAAGGAGATGAAGTGAGACAAAATTTTCATTATTCTTTATTTTTTTAATTTATGGAAAAAAGGTAAACAAAATTTCATAACAAAATGATAGGAGAGTATCAATAATGAACACATAACATTGTTATCTTTACAGTAGTTGCTCAAGGTACAAGATATGGGAATAAAAATTTCTTCTATGGATATTAGCACAACTCTCAGTTTTTAGTGAACTAGGAGACAATAATAGTATAACTGACTTGCATTTTTCCATTTTTCCTACTGTAGCTTCCCCTTTCACCCATCCTAGGTCCTTTTTTGTTTTGAACTTCTTCGCATTTCAAGATATCTATCGTATGTTTTATTTATTTGTTTTTTATTTTAAAGGGAAAACAGAAAAAAAAATGAAAGAGATAAACAACTACAAGAACAACAACAACAAAAAACCCCAAAACAATAGCAATATAGGCTTTCAAAACAAGGTAATAGGAATTTGACAATGATTGTCATATTGCATATTGTTATCTTCAAGAGTTGCTCAGATTACAAGTTGTAGACATGCAAAAATGATCAAATCATATGAGCATTAATTATTCTTTTCCAAGAACTAATAGAATTAGTAGTACAATCATCTTAGCTATCTTATGTGTATGTGTGTGTATGTATATATATATATATATATATATATATATATATAAATTTATATATTTTCCTTTCCCCTTTTTTCTTTTCTCCTTTCCTCTATCCCAGTTCCCATTTACTTTTCCCCTTTGAGCAGTTTCTTACCCTTTCACATCTATTGCAGATTTTGTATCTTATTTATTCTTTCAATTTCTTACACTGGAAGACAATACAGTATTTGTACATGTGACTCTGATTTATTTCACTTATGAGTATGGTCTCAAATCGCACAGATTTACTTATGAAAGCCTCAGTGTGGTCCTTCTTTATAGCTGAGTAGTACTCCATTGTATAAAAATACCACATCATTTTTATTCATTCCTTGGTTGATGGACATTTGGGTTGTTTCCAAGATCTGGCTGTTACAAATTATGCTGCTATAAACATGGGTGAATATATATTGCTGTGGCATAATGTTCATAATTCTCCTGGCAAAATATCCAGAAAGGTAATAGTTGTATGAATGAGACCTCTAAACCTAGATTTTTGAGGAATCTCCACACTGATTTCCACAGTGGTGGTATAAGTCTACAATCCCACCAACAGTGGAGAAGTTATTTTTTCCCCACAGTTCCTCAAGTATTTGTTATTGGTTGATTTCTTGATGATAGCAATGCTTTCTGGACTGAGACACAATCTCAGTTTTTTTTTAAAAATTACTACACTCAAATGACCAGCGATGTTGAACATTTTTTCATTTATTTATGTGCCACTTGTATTTCTCCATCTGAGAAATGGGTATTCATCTCAGATGTTCTTTTTTGAATTGGGTCATTGAGTTTAGGGTGCCTGATTTTTTTCAATTCTTCATGTGTTCTAGATAGAAGTCCTTTGTCTGAGGGAGAGTTGGCTAAAATTTTTCCCTGCACTGTGGGTTGTCTTTTCACTCTTGATGATTTCTTTTGATGTGCCAAAGCTTTTGAATAAGATTAGATCCTAGATGTTGATTTTTTAAAGTATTTCCCATGCAGTCTGGGTTTTGTTCATGAACTCTCTACCTATACCTATGTGTTCAGGATTTCTACCTACTTTCTATTCTAGTATGCTTAGTGTTTCTGTTTTAATATTTGGATCTTTGATATAGTTTGACTTTAATTTAGTGCATTGTGATAAACAGGAGTCTACTTAAAGTTTTTGGCATGTAGAGAGCCAGTATTCCCAGTACCACTTATTGAAGAGACTATTTTTCTTCCAGTGAACATGCTTGGCTCCTTGGTAAAAATAAGACAGCTGAATGTGGTTGTAGTTGTGTCTGCATCTTCTATTGTGTCCCACTGGTTCTCAGATCTGTTTTTTGCCAGTACAATGCTGATTTTGTCACAGTAGCTTTGTAGCATAATTTCAAATCGTGAATTGTGATTTCTCCTGCCTTGCCTTTGTTGCCCAGGATACCCTTTGCCATTCTAGGTCATAGAAATCAAATTGTCTTGAGAACATGCTGAATTGTTTCACAAAGGATAAATTGTAAGCAATAATATATTTCAGATGTTAAAATGTATATAAACATGAGAATAATTCTTAAGAGAAAGTGCCATAAAACATTGAAAAAAGTGTAGGTTTTAAAATAACACAGGAAGGAAAATTGTGTCCAATGGAACATATTCAAGGAATACATGAGAAAGAAAAATCTGTAATGTAATCTGATTCCAGCCATTTTATAGAAGCTCAGACACCAGTTTAAGCTCATTAATTTTAGTCTAATTGCAAGAAAATCATGAGTTCTCTTCTTTTAGGTATTTGTTATCAAACATGAAGTTGTTATTCCAAAGAGTTTGATGTTTTATGGGTCCCCTATGCTCAACAATGAAACAGTAAGCATATATTTAGTGTTATTTAAAGTATAGCATCTGTAATTTGTGTTCTGATCCTGCTCCAAGCAAAGTATATAGTGTAGTGATAAAGAAAGAATAACAGATGTACATATTTTGGGTAATAAAAATCTTCTGTAGTCTGGTAGTCTTCTTTTGGACACTAGAGGGGGATGATGATTCACTTTTATTCACTTGAAAAAATCAATGTAAGTTTTTAAAGAACTGGACTTGTTTTTCCCACCTTTACTACTCGAAACTACAATTTCCTCCTCAGGGAATTACTGTCCTTTTCATGGTCTAGAGGCTTTGGAACTTTAGGTACAATTTTTTATTTAAGCAAAAAAAAAAAAAGACATATAACAAAGACAACAAGCAAAAGAGACAGACAAACGACTAGAGTAAATGCACAACAGTAACATTGCAGGTTTACAAAGCAGGATGATGGAAATTTGACAATGGCTGCAATATTGCGTATCATTATCTTTAAAATGGTTACTTATGATACTTCAGTGGAGCGGCGTGCACCACATCCTAGAGCTCACGGGTCCTGCTCAGCGAGAAGCAAGGCCCCAGCACTGTAGGCCTGGGACTTGCCCAGGCTTGCTGGTACAGCAGAACCCCTGAACTCCTCACGGCCAGACTTAGGGTCAGGGTGGCACCACACTCCTGGATACACTTTGTCTAGCTCCCTGGGACTGGGAGGCCTCGGCCCCCACCCGAGAAGGCAGAGGCTCCACCCACATGCCCTGGGAGGCTGCCCTTACTGGCTGCGCACAAGATCCAGCTCTACCGGGAGTCCCGCAGCTCAGGGCGAACCACCAGAGGAATGCCGGGCCAGCCTCGCAGGACACAAGAGGTACTCAGCATAGCCTAGCCCAGCCCAGGGCCCCAGAACTGCTCATCAGGGACTGACCAGCATAGCCGCAGGGCCTTGGAGAGCTTGGGCTCCCCCTACCAGAGCGCAGAGCGTGCACGAGCTCCATACTTCAGTGGAGTGGCGTGTGCCACATCCTAGAGCTCGCGGGCCCTGCCCAGTGCGAAGCAAGGCCCTGGCACTGTAGGCCTGGGACTCACCCAGGCTTGCTGGTATAGCAGAACCCCTGAACTCCTTACTGCAAGACTTAGGGTCAGGGTGGCGCCACACTCTGGGGTACATTCTGCCTAGCTCCCTGGGACCAGGAGGGCCCCCACCAGGGAAGGTGGAGGCTCCAGCCACATGCCCCAGGAGACCACCCTCACTTGCTGCGCACAAGATCCAGCTCTACTGGGTACCATGGCTCAGCATGACCCACCAGGGGAACACCCAGTCAGCTTCGCAGGACAAAGAGCCACATAGGCTCTAGAAGAAAATGACAAAATGAAACACCAAGAGGCAGTCTCAGTCGCCCAGCCCACTGAGAACAAATCCAAGAGACAATGAAATGGAAGACAGTGGGAGTCACACAAATGGACTTTGTGAAATGGTAGAAAATGAAATAAAGAAACAGCTTGATGAAGCTATACAGAAATTCAAATCAGAAATATTCTCTCAGCTAAAAAATGAAATAAGAATCATTATTAATGTTGTGTGTATCTAAAGAACAAGACAAAAAAGTACAAGAACTTAAGAAAATGATTGAAACTTTGAATGAACAATATAAGACACAAACAGAATGCATGAAACAGATGCAAAGGGAAATGCAGGAAATGAAAAATTTCATGGAAAGTTTGAAAAACCACTTGAATGAAGCTGAAGATAGAATCTCAGATCTTGAAGACACCATGGGAGACCATGGACATGAAAGAAAAGATCCTAAAAATAGTAAGGAACTAAGAAACAACAATTCAACAGCTGCAAGATGATGCCAAGAGAAATAGCATAACATTAATAGGAACAAATGAAAAAGCAGGGGTCAATACTAATGACCTACGAAGACTATTCACAGAAATAATAGCAGAAAACTTTCCAAACATGGGAAGAGAATCTGAAATACAGGTAACTGAGGCATACAGAACCCCAATTGACCATAACCAAAATAAATCTTCACCCAGACATATAATAATAAGGATATCAGAAATACAGGACAAGAACAAAATACTAAAAGCTGTCAGAGAAAAACAGATCACCTATAAAGGAAAGCCTATCAGAATCATGGCAGACTTCTCCACATAAACCTTTAAGTTAAGAAGAGCTTGGAGGGAAGTACTTCAAGTCCTGAGAGAAAACAACTTTCAACCCAGATTGATGTACCCTGCAAAACTATCCTTAAGAATTGATGGAGAAACAAGATAATTTCATGACAAAGAAAAACTGAAGAAATTTATGGCCACCAAGTCAACACTACAAAGTATACTGAAAGACACTCTAGAAAGAGAGAAAGATAGCTACAATCTTAAGAATAACAACAAAAGGAAACCACTAGGCAGGGCAAATAATTAAACAGAATATGTAGAAAACCAACAACAGAAAGATATCATGACAGAGATGAGCCAGTACATATCAGTTATATCAATCAATGTAAATGGTTTCAACTCACCAATCAAAAGAAACACACTGGCAGAGTGGGTTAAGAAACAAAATTAAGCAACACGCTGTGCACAAGAAACACATTTCACTCAAAAGGAAATTCATAGACTAAAAATCAAAGGCTTGAAAACAATACTCCATGCAACAGGAACCCAGAAAAAAGCAGGGGTAGCTATTATGTTTGCAGACGATGCAAACTTCAAACCGAGAATGAGCAAAAGAGATAAAGAAGGTCACTACATACTTGTTAGGGGAAAACTTCAAGAGGAAGAGATTACAATCATAAATATGTATGCACCGAATATGGGAGCACCCAACTATGTAAGACAATTCAATTCTTAATAGACATGAAAAACCAAATAAACAATAATACAGTTATAACAGGGGACCTTAACACCAAACTGTCACAGAGAGACAGATCAACCAAACAAAAAATCAGCAAAGAAATAGCAGAAATGAATCAACCTTATGAACAAATGGACCTAGTAGATGTGTACCGAGTATTCCACCCATCAACATCAGAATACACGTTCTTCTCAGCTGCACATGGGTCACTCTCTAAAATAGATCATATACTGGTCGACAAAACAAGCTTAAGTAAATGCAAAGGAACTGAAATAATTCCATGGATATTATCCGACCATAGCACAGTAAAATTGGACATGAATGACAAAAAAACCTACAATAGCTGCATAAACACATGGAAATTAAATAATACTCTCCTAAATAACCAATGGGTCACAGAAGAGGTTAAGGAAGAAATTAAACAATATCTACAATTGAATGAAAATGCAAATGCAAATTACCAGAAACTGTGGGATACAATGAAAGCATTCCTCAGAGGGAAATTTATAGCACTGCTCAATTCTACAAGAAATTTACGGAAGACTTAATGCCAACACTCCTCAAACTCTTCAATGAAATCGAAAGGGAAGCAAGTCTCCCTAAATCATTCCTGGAAACAAGTATCACCCTAATACCAAAACCAGAGAAAGACTCAACTAAAAAAGAAAATTACAGACCAATCTCCCTCATGAACATAGATGCAAAAATCCTCAATAAAATACTGGCAAATAGAATATAGCAAGTTAGCAGAAAGATTATGCACCATGATCAAGTGGGATTCATCCCAGGAATGCAGGGATGGTTTAACATATGCAAATCAATAAATGTAATACACCATATCAACAGGGCCAAGGACAAGAACCACATGATTATCTCAATAGATGCAGAAAAAGGTTTTGACAAAATCCAACAGCCATTCATAATAAAAACCCTACAGAAACTCGGAGTAGATGGTCTCTTCCTCAACCTGATAAAAGCCATATATCATAAACCAACAGCCAACATCTTACTAAATGGAAAATACTGAAAACTTTCAACCTAAAATCAGGAACAAGACAAGGATGTCCATTATCACCACTCCTATTCAATATAGTTCTGGAAATATTAGCCAGAGCAATTAGACAAGAGAAAGAAATAAACGGAATAAGGATAGGAAAGGAAGAAGTGAAATTATCATTATTTGCAGATGATATGATACTCTACATAGAAGACCCCCAAAAATCCATTAGAAGACTTCTAGAAGTAATAACCAAATTCAGTAATGTAGCTGGATACAAGATGAACACTCAAAAATCAATAGCATTCCTGTACACAAACAACAAAGTCACTGACAGAGAAATAAGGGAAACTACATCCTTCACTATAACATCCAATAAATGAAATACTTAGGAATCAACCTAACACAGGAAGTAAAAGATCCATACAGTGAAAATTACATTGCTCTAAAGAAGAAAATCAAAGATTTCAGAAAGTGGAAAGATATTCCCTGTTCATGGATAGGAAGAACAAACATCGTGAAAATGGCCATTCTCCCAAAATTATTAAACAGATTCAATGCAATCCCAATCAAAATACCACTTGCCTACCTCACAGAGCTAGAGAAAGCATTCCTGAAATTCATCTGGAACCAGTAGACCTAGAATAGCAAAGACAATTCTGGGCAACAAAGGGAAGTCAGGAGGCATCACAATCCCCGACTTGAAACTATACTACAAAGCTACTGTGATAAAATCAGCATGGTACTGGAATTCAAACAGACCTGAAGATCAATGGAATAGATTAGAAAATACAGCCACAACTACAAACACACTTAGCCACCTCATCTTTGACAAAGGGGCCAAACATGTACATTGGAAGAAAGACAGCCTGTTTAACAAATGGTGCAGGAAAAACTGGTTTACTGTATGCTGCAAACTAAAACTAGATCCATGCCTATCACCATGCACTAAAATAAAGTCAAAATGGATGAAAGATCTGAATATTAAAGCAGAGACACTAAAGTTACTAGAAGACAGAGTAGGCAAAAATCTTGATGATATTGGAATAGGCAGAGAGTTCATGAACAAAAATCCAATTGCACGGGAAACGCTTCCTAGAATCAACAACTGGGATCTCATCTTACTAAAAGGTTTTTGCATGTCAAAGGAAATCTCCAATAGAGTGCAAAGGAAACCCAAAGATTGTGAAGATACCTTAGCCAATTGTCCATCAGACAAAGGACTTCTATCTAAAACATATAAAGAATTAAAAGAAATGAGGCCCCTAAAATTCAAGGGCCCAATCCAAAAATGCACATCTGAGATGAATACACACTTCTCAGAGAAAGAAGTACAAATGGCAAATAAATATATGAAAAAATGTTCAACATCAATGGTCATTAGGGAAATGCAAATTAAAACAACACTGAGATTCCATCTCACTCCAGAAAGAATGGCCAAGATTAAAAAATCAAGTAACAACAAATGCCTGAGGGTCTGTGGGGAAAAAGGGACTCTTCTCCATTGTTGGTGGGAGTGTAGACTCGTGCCCCCATTTTGGAAAACTGTGTGGAGATTCCGCAAGAAGCTAGGATTAGAGATCCCATTCAACCCAGCTATCCCACTCCTGGGCATTTTCCCAGAAGAATTGAAAACATCATACCACAGTGATATCTATGCACCCATGTTTATAGCAACCCAATTTGTAACAGCCAGATCTTGGAAACAACCCAAGTGCCCATCAATCAAAGAATGGATAAAAAAGATGTGGTATTTTTATACAATGGAGTACTACTCAGCTATTAAGAAAGATTGCATTGAGACTTTTGTAAGTAAATGGTCACGACTTGAGACCATACTCATAAGTGAGATAAATCAAACCCACATGTGTAAATACCGTATTATCTCCCTAGTGTAAGAAACTGAAAAAGTATATATGATCCAAAATCTATAATAAATACTATGTAAGTGTAAAAAACAGCTCAAAGAGCAAAAGTAACTTGGAATGTTAAAGGGAGAAAGAGGGAAGGGAAGAGGAAAAGGTATAAATCTGTATATATGTATATGTAAGATAACTAAAATGAACACACTGCTGAATGTATTCGTTATTGAGAAAGAACAATTAATACTGATATGATTAGATCAATTCTACATGTCTATATCTGTTAATGTAAACAACCATTTTCAAGACGATACGTAATATTGCAACTATTGTCAGGTTTCTATCGTCCTGTTTTGTAAACTTGTAATGTTACTGTTGTGCATTTACTCTAGTCGTTTGTTTGTCTGTTTTGTTTTTTGTCTTTGTTATATATGTCTTTTTTTCTTGTTAGCTTAAATAAAAAAAAGAAAGAATGAATGAAAGAAAGACGGAAAGAAAGAAAGAAAACAGCAGCATGGTATTGATAAAAAAAAACAGACTTGTAATCAAAAAAGCAGATTAGAGGTTGCAAAAAAAATGCTCCAAGCACTTTCAGTTACCTGATCTTTGACAAAGGTACCAAAAACTTACACTGGAAGAAAGATAGCTTATTTTTAAAAACTGTGGTGGGAGCCGGGCATGGTGGCGCACGCCTTTAATCCCAGCACTCGGGAGGCTGAGGTAGGAGGAGTGTTGTGAGTTTGAGGCCCGCTTGGGCTACAATGGGAGCACAAGGCCGGCCTGAGCTACATAGTGCGACCCTGCCTCTAAAACACTAGGGCCAGGAGTTTGGCTCAGTGGTGTAAGCGCCTGTCTGGCAGGTGTGAAGCTGTGAGTTCCATACCCGGTGCCACAAGAACAAAAACAAAAACAAAAAAAAAACTGTGGTGGGAAAACTAGATATCTGCATACAGAAGGTTGACTCTAAACCCCTATCTCTCATCAGGTACTAAACTAAAATAAAAATGGCTCAAAGATTTTAGTGTTAAAAGAGAAACACTTAATCTGCTGCAAGATAAAACTGATAAAATTATTAATGTTGCAAGCATAGGCAATGACTTTCTGAACAGAATCTCAGTCATTGCACAAGGGATAATACCAAGAATCAACAAAGAGAACATAATAAATTAAAAAGTTTTACTGCAAATAAAGAAATCAACAGAGTAAGCAGACAACCCACAGAATGGAAAAATATTTTGCAAGTTATTCCTCACACAAAGAACAAATATCTAAAACATATGAAGAACTAAAAATGTAGACCCCCCTAAAATAAAAGATCCAATTAAGTAATGAGTAACTGAAATGAACAGACACTTCTTAAAAGTAAAAATAGTCAATAAATACATGAAGAAATGCTCAACATCACTGATCATTACAGAAATGCACAGTAAAACAACACAGAAATTCCATTTTACTCCCCAAAAATGGTTATCATCAAGAAATCAGATAACAAATGCTAACAAGCCTGTTGTGTAAAATATTCCCTTCTTCTTTGTGGGAATGTAAACTAATACAATTATTATGGAAATCAGTTTAGATATTCCTCAAAAAACTAAAACAAGAAATTTTATTTGACCCAGCTATTCCTCTTCTAGTTATCTTCCAGTAAGAGTTTTAGTCATTATATTGCAATGATGCATGTATACCCATGTTTAGAGCAGCACAATTCATAATAGATAAATACCGGAAGCAGTTTATATGTCCATCAACAGATGAATGGATAAGGAATATTGATATTTATACAAAATGGAGAACTACTCTTTCATAAACCTGCATTTTTTTATAGAAAAATAATTGTACCTTCAAAACATAATGCTGTGAAATAAATCAAACACACAAGTTTAAATATCACATGGTTTCTTTTATATGAGAAAGCTGTAGTAAAAGCAAAGAGCAAAATAAAAGATAATAATAAGGAAAAAATAGAGATGGAAGGGGAGAAAGAGTATGGGGAAAATGCAGCCAGAAGGGAATAGAGGTGAAACTGACATAAAAGCGATATAGGGAAGTGAAACTCCCAACCTACTAGATGTCCAGTACGAGTTCATGTTCTCTAAAATAAAAAAATGAACTTTAGGAACAATGGAGATTAAGAGCAGAATATATTTACTGAGAAAAATAAAACTTCTGTCAGAGAAAGAGACAGAAGGGGTCCTGAGTGGGTTGCCAAAGACTGTCTTTTCTAAGGACTTTTATAGAATAAAACCATGAGGTGAGGTGGGTCCAAGATGGGGAAAAATGGGATCTTGCAAGGCAGGAGGGCATGAGGTGGGACAGAACTATGGTCAACCAATAAGATTACAAGTGTAACTGCTCAGGTAAAGTTGATTAAATCAGGATCAAATGGGGAGGTGAGTCATGTAGCAAGCAGGCATGAATACAAAATAGGATCTTTGCTGGTAAGGGGTTGGGTTAATGGCTCCTTCTGGCTTCCTCAATGTGATTCACACTTATTTAGAATACTGATTCCTGATGTTTATACTTGGGGTGTGGTTGCATTTGTTTTTCTTTTTCTCTTGAGATCAGGATGCAACAGAGGTATCTGTCTCCTCCAAGGTTGCAAGGTATCTGGGCTTCTGCACTGGCTCCCTAGAGGGCCCAGCCCTGTCTGACTTCCTATAATATTTCTAACTAACTCAGCTGCCTGTAACAAAAGGAACTAAGATTGAAATGTTTCTGCCCTAGTATAAATTACTGAATATTATGGTGGTGGTATAACATGGGGAAAGGACAAAACAAAACAAAACAACAGCTTATTTCCCTAATGATCACTTCCTCCTCCTTCTTCCCTCAGCCCTGATTACAACTTCCTCTTTCCTTTCCTGTGTGCAAAGAAAGATCCAGTCAGTTCCTCATGTATCATCAATGCCCACTTTGTCTCCAGCCAGAGGAGGAACCCAGCCCCATGAGTTGTGTACTCCTCTCCAAGTCCTCAGTAAAGGCCATTTTTCTTCTTTTTTCTTTTTTCCTCTTTATTGCACCGAAAACCTAACAAAGATGTGTTATGTACATGTAACACCTCCTCACAATGAAAATAATCATGATGTACTGCAAACATGTATGAATAAATTTTTTAAAGGTAAGTATAATATTTACTTTGAGCTTTGCATATCTTAAAAATTAAACCAAATTTAAGTTAATTCAACCTTGAAGACAAAAGCTAAACTATATGAGCTAATGAAGATGGAAATAATTTAATCCATGAGCAAATAGAAAATAATTAATATCATTTTGATATAGGTGAATGAAACTCCCAACCTACTAGATATCTGGTATGAGTTTGTGTTCTCTAAAATTGACGAATGAATTTTAGGAACAATGGAGGTTAAGAGCAGAATACATTTATTGAGAGAAAGAAAGCTTCTGTTTTAGAGGCAGAAGGGGTCCTGAGATGGTTGCCAAAGACTTTGTCTTTTCTAGGGACTTTTATAGAGTACAATCATGAGGTGAGATGGGTTCAAGGTGGGGAAAAATGGGAACTTGCAAGGTGGGCATCAGGTGGGACAGACCTGTGGTCAACCAGTAAGATTAATTGCTCAGGTAAAATTGATTAAATAAGGAATAAATGGGGAAGTGAGTCACATGTCACGTAGCAAGCATGCATGCTTAATAGCAGTGACTCTTCCTGTAGGGAGTTGGGATGGTGACTCCTGATTTCCTCTGGGTGATAGAGAACTATTTAGACTATCAACCCTTAGGATGTGGGTGTATTTGCTTTGCCTTTTGTCTTGAGATCTGGCCCACTGCAGAAGATGTTTATCTCTTCCAAGATTGCAAAGTATCTGAACTTTCATTCTGGCTCCTTTGAGGGCCCAGCCCTGACTGCCTATTAATATTTTTAATTAACTCAACTACCTGTAACAATTTCTGAAAACAAAAATGTGAATGACTAAATTTGAGCTGTATATTTATTCAATTTGTTAAGGAGCCATGATTCCTTAAAGATCTATCTTCTCATCACCAACTAGAAAGCCCTGATGAATGAGAGGGCTAGAATGTTAAATGTTGTCTATGACAACATACATATTTACACACATTCTATTTAAAACACAGCTAGGAATAATCATAAGATTACCCGCTATATCTAGGCAAGTGTCATTGTAACTTCCACTGATCTTGACCCTAACTCTGATATTTAAGGAAGGTACAGGCTGCTAGGTGACTGACTATTTTAAGGTTACAATCTGAAGTGACACAGAAAAAATGAGAGCGAGAGAGATAAGGAGGAGGCCTTTAATACGGAGGGAGGGCGTGGGAAAGCTTTAGGGGTGGGGTGGGGAGTGTAGAAGCTCTCAACAAAAACAAAGAAGTGTAGTTACCTTTATCAACTTTGGCTGGGGCAGGAGTTTGGGAGGTGGGCAAAATGACATATTAACAGCTGATTTGAAGAAGCGTCTGCCTGTGTGAAACAGGAGGCAGAAAGATTTACTGGGGGCTGGGGGTGGAGGCTTGGAGGGTTGTGGAGTCTTTGGATTGGAGAGGGCTTGGCA
>RJWM01030400.1:0-23569 GCA_004363535.1 Dasyprocta punctata
CTTTGTTTTCATTGATTAATTGACTGATTAATCAAATGATTGATTTCTCAATCTAGGGTGTATGAATATGGATTAAGGTTATGTGACAATTGAATTAGTCCGCTGATTGATTTAGAATTGTTCTGGGTGTGGGTATTGGGAAGTCCTCACCCTGAATGTAAGTGGCACCAGCCAATAGATGTGCAGATACAACATAGTATTAAAAGAAATATGGAACCCAGACTGACTGTCATCTTGCTTATCCTACCTGGACTTTCTTCTCTGCCACAACCCTCTGCCATGCTGCCCTACCTTAAAACCAGGCAACTATAGGCTGAAACCTCTTAAAATTGTGAGCTGAAATGAATTTTTCCTCCTATAACTTTGTGTATTAGATATTTTTGTCTCAGCAATGAAAATGTAACCATGTCACAGGATTAAATATAATTTGTGCACTCCTATTGGAATGTTATATTATTCTATTTTGATCAATATGTTTTCCTCACCAGTGAGTCCTGCTTTTATATACTTTTGTATTCACTATTGCTTAATTTCACTAAGAAGAAATTTTAAGTGTTTCTTGTAATTGTGATAATTTCCCTAAGCTTTTGTTTTCCTAATAAAACAAAGAATATCCTTTCTAAAGGATAGAAAACTATCCTTTTCATTTTAAAGGATAATTTTATTGACTATAATTTTTGGCATATTATACTGAGTATAATATTATGCATAAGGGTTTTGAGGGTCTTTTTGTTTGCTTAACTTTCAGTCCTTTGAGTAAATGACTCCACTGTGTCCTGCTCTGAAAGATTTGTGCTAAGAAATCTGCTAATAATCTTTTAAAGATTATCATGTATGTGTTAAGTCACATCTTTTTTTGTTGCTTTCTAAATTCTCTCTAATCTCCGATATTTGATTATTTAATTATAATGTGTCTTGGTATAGATATCTTTATGTTCTATAGTTAGAATCATATTGGCACCTTTGGTTTGGATGTCTATTTTCTTCTTCATTTTTGGGAATCATCAGTCAATATTTTTAAAGATGCTCTTTGCCTATTTCTTTCTGTCTTCTTAAACTGAGATTTCCAAATTGCATATATTTATTTGATGGTATCCCATTAATCTAATAAACATTCAGTCCTTTTGTTTTATTTTTCTCCTTCTACTGGATAATTTCAAATGATCTATTTTTCAGTTGACTGACTTTTGTTATGCTAGATAGTCTGCTACTGAAGTTCTGTACTGCATTTTTCACCTCAGACATTTTATCTTTCAGCTCCATAATTTTTAAGCCATTTCTATTTGTCTTAGTTACTTTTCACTTGCTGCTGAGACAAAATACCTGACACCCAAGCTTAGGGAAGGAAAGGCTTATTTCTTACAGTTCTTAGGGGTTTCAGTCCATACTAGTTGGCTCTAAGACAGCATGGCATGGCGGGGCTTCCGTTCATGGCAACCACCGAACAGCAGGGCAAGCCAGTGAGAGAGAGAGGAAAAGAGGAAGTCATACCTCCCTTACACTGTATGTCAGCTCCACCCCTGGGTTGATGCAACACTCACATCACCAATCACAAATGCTAGACTCAGGCTGTCCAAATTACATGAGGCCTTGGGGGAGACACAGGATCAAACCAATACACTATTTCTTCACAAACTTGACATTTTTGTACACATATTGTTTTCCAATTTTGAGTTTTCTGTGTTCTTTCAGTTTACTGAATTAAAAAAAAATTATTTTGAAATCTTCACTAGTCAATCTATAGACTTCCAGTTCTTTGGAGCCAGTTACTACAAATTTACTGTTTCTACAGTGGTATCATGTTTGCCTGCATTTTTATGTTCCTTGTGGCCTTGCTTTGTTGTCTTCACATTTAATGATGTAGTCACCTCTTTGAGATTTTATAGAATGGCTTTTATAGGTAAAGACTACCACTCACTGTGGGTGGAATAGCACGTAGTGGTGTCAGCACGGAAAGGGGTGAATAGTGATACTGACTACAGGCAGGGGTTCAGCATCTCTGGATCTGGGAAGGCATTATGGTGAGAGTTTTGAAAGCTGGGTTTCATATGAACATACTGTTGGGAACTTTGGTGGTAAAGGATGTTGTAGTCCTTTTCCTCTCCTTTTCTCCTGCAGTGAAACTCGTGGCTGAGGGACATTCCTTTTGGCACTGAGCTCTGCTGGTCCTAGAGTGGGATGGTACAGGTAAAACATAGCTGTTCTCACTATGGCCTTCTATGTAGTTAATCCACACATGAGCTTTTACTTGTACAGATTGGCTGCAATATCTCAAGTGGAGCCCAGAGTTTTTCACATAAGTATTTTAATTCATGGTTGGCAAACTGTTTTTATTGAAGAACACAATTATTTTATTATTTGAACACTATCTAGCATATTTGCTATTTACTGCTGATTCAGTGATTATATAATCCTTTAAGTGTCTATGTTAATTTATAGATACATGATAGCAGCGCAAATTTTCCTGTCTAACAAAAATAGAAGTGAATTTAGACTGTCAATATCTTTAACATTCCAATACACTTGAAAATACTACAAACCAATTGATTGATTGATTCACTGATTGAATACAAGTATGATTCTCTGTTCTTCTAGATAAGGTCTTTTTCACATAGTTATTTTAATTCATAGATTGCAAATTGTATTTATTGAAGGACACCACTGTTTTATTATTTGAACACCATGTAGCTGACATCTTTACTATTTACTGTTGATTCAATTATTATATATAATCCTGTAAGTGTCCTTGTTAACTTATAGATACATGATAGCAGTGGAAATTTTTTCCTGTCTTAGTTACTTTTCACTCATTGCTGACACAGAATACCTGATGCCCAAAATTAGGGAAGGAAAGGTTTATTTTTTACAGTTTCTTGTAAGTTTCAGTCCATACTTAGTTGGCTCCAAGGCAGCATGGCATGGCGGGGCTGCCATTCATGGTGGCCACCAAACAGAAAGGCATGCAAACCCAGCAACAGAGAGAGAGAGGGTGGAAGAGCAAAAGAGGGGAAGACCTGCCTCCCTTACACTGCATGTTGGCTCCATCCCTGGGTGGGTGCAACACTCACATCATAAATCCCAGTGCCAGACATCAACCCAATCAAAGGACAGACTCAGCCCCTTCCAAATTAGATGAGGCCTTGGGGGGACACAGATCATCCAATACATTGCACCCCTGGACCCTCAAGGACTCTTTACATCCTTAATACAAAAGACATTTAGTCCATCTCCAAGAGTTGCCAAAGTCCTAACAGTTTCAGCATTGTTAAAAAGTCCAAGTACCAAATCTTCTCCAAGATCTATGGCAAACTCTTAACTATAACCCCCTTTACAAAGGAAAATGAGGTTAAACACTCCCAACATATAAAGGCATAAGATAAATATTACCATTCCAAAAGTTACAAACAGGGGAATATAAAGCATTGGAACCAAAGCAAGTCCAAAATCCAGCAGGACAAACATTAAGTCCTGGAGTTCTCTGCTCAGCATCTGAAGCAATCTGGTTGCAAGCTCCAAAAGGCTTGAGTGACTCCACCCCTGCAGCACTTTCAGGGGTTTTAACTTTCATAGCTTTCCTTGGATGATCCATGTTCCTTGGCTTCACCCTGACATCTTTACACATTGCTTTCTGCAGGCAGGATGGAAGCTGTGCATTTTTCTTGCATTTAAAACCAGTGCCACATGGATGCTGTCAAGGTCCACTGCCAGCTAGAGCAGTAGCCAGGCTTTTTTCTCTCTTGGCTATAGGGTTGACTGCCTGGATCACTGAGCTCTCTGAACCTGATCATGAGGAACAGCTTCTCTATGCTTCCATTCTAGAATTCGGTGTGGCTGACACCATTCTGGAATCTGGTATGGCCGTGACCCTTTTGAAACCTACGGTGGCCTCTGTTGCCACTCTGGGACATGGCACTCTGCAGTTTTTTCCTCTGAGCAAACTCTTTCACTTTTGAAGGCCTGAGGCTGCAAAGAGTGGTGGCCCACTGCTTCCCGGGATGCCCCCAGGCCATCTTTTTTATTCCTTTGTTCCTTCTCAGCAATCAAGGTCTCAGCCCTATCTTTACAGTCCACAGCTTCCTGGCCAAACTCATGTTTTAAATCACCATGCTGTGCTCTTTGCTCTTAATTCACAACATAAATCTAACTAAAAGCCCCCAACAACAGCCAGGCCATCATTTCAACCTTTGGCTGCTTTGTAATTTCCTTTTTTAAGCTAATCAATCCTCTGCCCTTAATCTCAGTCTCAAGCAAAGTCTCTGGACACAAGCAGAATGCAGACAAACTTTCTGCCAAGCCATAACACACATTGTGTGGAGTCCAACAACCAATGCAGTCCTTCTTCCCAGCAGAAACCCCCCAAGCCTGGTCTTTACTGGCAGACTTTCTATCAGCCTTCGTGTTTTCTGAACCCCCACCAGAATCTCCCATACAGAACAACCTAAGCTGTCCCAGCTCTATGCATATAGGTGACATTTCTAAACCTTTCCAAACTCTTCCCACAAGCCATTTCCAAAGGCTCTTGAACCACATGGTCAGGTTTAGTCATAGCAACAACTCCACTCCTCTGGTACCAAGATCTGTCTTAGTTACTTTTCACTCATTGCCGAGACAGAATACCTGATGCCCAAAATTAGGGAAGGTAATGTTTATTTCTTACAGTTTCTTGGGAGTTTCAGTCCATACTTATTTGTCTCCAAGGCAGCATGGCATGGCAGGGCTGCAGTTCATGGCAACTGCCAAACAGCAAGTTATGTGAACCTGACAAGAGAGAGAGAAAGGATGGAAAGGCAAGAGAGGGGAAGACC
The DNA here is from genome assembly GCA_004363535.1 of Dasyprocta punctata. Taxonomy (NCBI): domain Eukaryota; kingdom Metazoa; phylum Chordata; class Mammalia; order Rodentia; family Dasyproctidae; genus Dasyprocta; species Dasyprocta punctata. The sequence goes on from RJWM01030400.1 coordinate 4,806, forward strand.
CACCTCCCTTACACTGTATGTCGGCTCCACCCCTGGGTAGGTGCAACACTCACATCATGAATCCCAGTGCTGCACAACAAACCAATCACAAATGCCAGACTCAGCCCCTTCCAAATTAGATGAGGCCTTGGGGTAACACAGATCATCCAATACACTGTCTAACAAAAATAGAAGTAAATTTAGGCTGTAAATACCCTAAACACTTCAGTACACTTGAAAATCCAACAAACCAATCTATTGACTGATTGATTACCAGTATAATTCTATTCTGCTAGATAAAGTCTTTTACTGAAGTTCTACAATGCATTTTTCACCTTGGTCATTTATCTTTCAACTCCATAATTTTTTTAGCCACTTCTGTTTCTTCTTTGAACTTGACATTTTTGTTCATGCATTGTTTTGAGTTGTCTGCATTCTCTCATGGTTTATTGAACTTTAAAAAAATTATTTTGACTTCCTCATTAGGCAATCTATAGACTTCCATTCTTTGCTAGTTAAGTAATTCTTCACATCATTTCAGTCTTCTTCCATCATTCAATAACATTCTTGTTTCACTTTTGGTTCTTCCATGTATTTTAATGGCATAGTACTTTATTTTTTCAGTCACTGAACATTATTTTATTGCCCAGATCTATCATACATTCAGTTTCAAATTTTGAAAATGATAAATAAAGATACTATGAACATTTGTTTACAGGTTTTTATGTGGACATCATTTTTCACCTTTTTTGGGGTAGACAACAAGGAGAATATATAGTATGTGAAACAAGAATAATACATATAATGTGAAACAGGAGATATATATATATATATATATATATATATATATATATATATAAAATGTGACTATGTTTTAGAGTGGTTTTAAGCTGATAGCAAAATTGAGACATAGTTATAAAGACTTTCATATGTCTCCTGTCCCTGTACACACATAGCCTCCTCCTTATCAATATCACCTCCTACAGTGGTACAGATTTTATAGTTGATAAGCCCACACTGACACATCATAATCACCCAAAACCAACATCCCATTAGAGTTCATTCTTGCTTTTGCATTTTATGTGAGTTTGGACAAACATGTAATTACAATACATTCATCACTATAGTGAAAGGGAAAACCTGTATAAGTGAAATTGTCCTTTTAAAAACTTTGTTCTTTTGAAACTGCCTAGCTCTATAACTGCTTCATGACTTTATAATTACTTTCCTGACTCCTGTAACCTTGAAAACATAGCCAAACATGCAGGATGCCTGATTTTACCAAGCTTCATGACCATTAATCTAGCTTTGTGATTGATGACCATTAATCTAGCTTTGTAACCAATGGTCTCACCCTGCTAGGTAGTCAGAGCTGCCATGCTGTTCTCTCTCACCTTTGTACCTCTGGCTTGTGCATCATATAAAAGCCCTAGCACTGAGATCAAGGCCTTATATTTTGGGAGTGACCCCAGTCAGTGTCCGACAATGTAAAATGTTCCAAAGCCTGGGTGTCGTTTCAGTGTTTCTGTTTGCTGTAGCAATAGTATTATAAAGTAGTTTTACCACCCTAAAAATTCTCTGTTCCACAGATTTGCTCCTCATTCCCTGTAACCCCTAGCAAGTTTTCATCATGTTGCTATTTGTACAATTTTGCTTATTTCAGAATGTGACATAGTTGGGACCATACAGTATCAGAATCACTTTTGGTTCTTCCATGTATTTTAATGGCATAGTACTTTATTTTTTCAGTCACTGAACATTATTTTATTGCCCAGATCTATCATACATTCAGTTTCAAATTTTGAAAATGATAAATAAAGATACTATGAACATTTGTTTACAGGTTTTTGTGTGGACATCATTTTTCACCTTTTTTGGGGTAGACAACAAGGAGAACAACTATTACTGAATTGTATGGTAAGGGTATGTTTAGATATGAGAGGTTACCAACTTCCAAAGTGATGAACCATTTTGTATACCCACCAGTGGTGAATGAGAGCTCCAATAGTTCCACATTTTCATCTTCATTAGGCATTGTCTGTATTCTGCATTTAGGTCACTGTGTGTAAAGATATCTCTTTGTTTAATTTGCGTTTTCAGAGTGATCCATGATATAGAAAAACTTTTTCATAAGTTTCCTGGGTGTCTGCATAACTTCTTTGGCATGATGTCTAACAAGACCTTTGGTCCATCTTCTATGAAGTTTTGAATCTCAGTTTCTTCCAAGTTTCTTCATTATTTAATTAAACAAATATTTATTGGTCTCATGTTTCCATGTGTTACATTTCAAATTTCTAAAACAAATTACACTGTCACAGTTTTAGAAGCCTCACTGAAATGGCCAAGTGGGCTCATCTTCCTAAACCCACAAGATGGAGCACCCCTAGAAAAGTACCTCATGTTTTAAACAGAGTACATCCCTCCTAGGTTCTTAAATAGGAGACCAAGCAACAGCAAGTAGTAACTGTACTGATTAAGCTTCTCTGCTGCTTTATATTTTGATTCCATGGTTTTATTTTCTATTTCTTGCCTAAATTTCTGCTTCTAGTTTGTACAGGATAACTCAGAAAATTTGATTCTATGGTCCATTAATGATTCTTAGTGCATAAAGACAGGAATTTATTCTCCCATGGGTGAGAAATGACAGGTAACCTGAGTTACTGACCTTCTTTTATTATTCTTCTGGATCAATGATTTCTGTGTGTGTTGGGGGGTATGTGTTGAATTTTGACCTGTACATAATGCTATGGACTGAAGTTGCAATGCTTGTGTATCTGTCTATAACCGAGAAAAGCTGTGACCTCTCATCATGTGTGAAATATTTTCCTACTCCAGAAGGTATTAATATATTGGATACAAACCTCTAAAACTAAAAGTCAGCTCTGATAAGAAAGTAATAAATATAAACAAAACTATACTATTTGCAGAGAATAAAGACACAAAACTTCAAATATTTAAAATGTGCTAGTATTTTTAAGAAAGAAAGAAAAAAAACTCTCTCAAACTGCTAGCTCAGTATATGTGCTGCCAAAATGAGCACCCACAACTGCTAGCTCAGAACTCGCATTTCTTCCTGTGAAAAATCAAGTATAATCAAGGTAAATGTTGATAAACTGGCCCACTTTTATAGCTTTGGATTAAAAAAATCCCCAGAAAAATGTAATTTTCATGTCAATCCATATGGAATAAAACTTTAAAAAGCAAAATTGTGTTTATATAATATTTGGATTTGTTTTCTCTTCAAGGGATTAGTTAATCTGAGCTTCTTAAGCTTCTTAGAGTTTTCTACTCATCAGAAAAGTTATTATTCCAATAATATCTTTAAAATTTGCCCATCAGCAGTTCATTTGTGGTATTTTCAGCACTGATAATTTCTAAGAAAGAGAGAAATCTCTTTGAAGCATTTGGTTACCACACAGTTCTGTGTGGGTAGAATATTACTAATATAAATTTATTTTTAGAGACTACACATAATGTAGGGAGGCCCTGGACCCCCTAAGAGTTGGTTGACAAAAAGAACTGAACAGCATGCCAACATGAAGATCATGCTGTTTGTTCTTCTGTGAATAATACACAGTCCGTTATCTTTGACTCAAGAGTCTTGTGTCTTTTGCTAAACAGGCTGACTGATCCATTAACTTGTTAGTAGGGTAATATCTCATATGCATGGGATAACATAACAATTTTTTAAAATGTATTAGAGGACCAATCAAAGACCCTTTATAGCTATACTGAAAAAACAGAAACCCAAAAGTTATTAGTGAATCAGCTACTAATAATTGGCTACAAGGCAGTAAACTGAAATCTACTACAGAGGAAGGAATTTACTACAGAGGAAGATCTTTATCATACTAGCCTTTAAACAGTATCTGCTCTAGAGAGAAACACTGTCTGTCAATGCTGTTTATTATACAAATATCCTTGAAAAGATAATCCAGAGCAAAACTAGTCAGTACCTCTGCTTGTAAGACACAAATTCAGGGAACCAAAGAAGCATCAACTTTGAACAGGGGGAGAAAAATGGCATGATGAGGACACTGTAAATCACCAGGGCCTCCCTACAATGTGTTCAATCTCTAAAAACAAATTTATATTGCTAATGCTCTACCCATAGAGAAGTAACTGTGTAGTAACACAAAAGGCCCAAAATTTTCATTTTACCACATAAGATCCTAGCCTTCTGACTCTTACGTGGTAAAATCAAAACTTCAGGCCTTTTGTGTAGTCACTAATACTTTCAAGGAGACATTTAAAGAGAAGAGTGGGAAGGCAGAAACTTCTCTCCTCTTTCTTAAAAAATGAAAACTTGGTCATTTTCCCCTTATTCAACTCTCAGGGGAAACATTGATCAAATGCTTACAATATAGCCACTCATGTACCTTAAACAAGATTGCTCCGTTCTGATTGCTGTTTACTGTAATAACCATTCTTATATTGTTGCATGCTATAATAAATTAACCACAGCATCAAAGTTCTATCAACAGGCTGGTGATGCTTTCCTTCCATGTTTAACTGATTGTTCTACTACAAAGCTGTTATTTAATTTTTAAGAAAGAAATACAGCCTCAGAGTTCCTGGAAAGACAGGTAGCAGGGGTTCTTCATTGTTTTTACTTGAAACAGACTCAGCGCAGACTTTGGAGCTTAAGGTGACGTCACTTAGGTGATTGAAAACTGTCAGAGGGGCTGCTGCCTTTGTAGCTGGTGTAAAGATTAAACACTGCCTTCTTATCTCCTTCGTGCAGAGTCTTCCTTTCTGTTTGGTTTGGCTTGGGAATTTTCCCACAGCATTTCTGATGAGTCGGCCGGGAAGATGCATTGCTGACTGCTTAGGTCACTGGTGCAGGCCTCACTGGCTGCTGTTAGGGCTCACCCCCAACTGATGATGAGAAGGTGACTCTGACTTTTTCTCAGAGTCTCCTCAGCAGTTGAGGGAGGAAAATCCCTGCACAACAGCTAGGACCTCATCGGACCCAGGGAGGAGTTAGAATGTGGTACAGACCCGGCCCTCAGATAAGATAGACCTGCCCAGGGTTTTATCCTACAGTTAAACTAGGTAACCTGCTTGTGCCACTCCCATGGCGGGCAGAAGAGGACCTGATCAGTGGCATTCATCACCCGCTTCGAGTCGAGTTTCTGAAATCACCTGTTCCACGATGATTGCCACCTGTACTTATTCTGTCTTCTGTTCTAGACAGAATAATCAACTGCAGCTGCTATTCCAGATACATTTGCCCATGAGTTTGGGGTTGGAAATCTACTAACCTCTGCATGCCTGTGTGTGAATGTGTGGACTGAATGTGAGCAAACAACTTTAAATATATATATATATGCAAAATATATATACGATATATATATATATATATATGCAAAATAAAATATATGAGTTCAAGGTTACCTGCACTCAACTGGAAACTGGAAAGAAAAAAAAGCAGTCTAATTAGTCTCAAAGGTAAAATTAAAGTGTTAAATGAAAAACCCACCCAGGGTGTCTGCCAAGACCAAGCAGAAATATCCAGCAAGCCCAATAACAGAATGTTTCTCCCTTTTGCATAAAACTCTAGCCTTTGTAAACGGCGCGGGGTGGGGGCGGGTGATGCCTTTGAAGCTGGTGATGCCTTTGTAACTCTGCTGCCTTTGTAACTGGTGATCTTGTAATGCAACTTCAGATATAATGGGACACTTTTTTCCTTTGTTTACAAATTTTAACTAATTGGTAAATATACTTTTGGCTTTCAGTTTGAGTTGATGTGTATAAAGCATTTCTGGCAGAGTACAAAGTTTTGAATTTACAGGGTTAACTCGCTCTTTTCTTTACTCTGTCGTTTTAAAATAAAACGCTTATTCAAGGTTACTCAGAGGTGTGCTGGCAATTGGTCAAATTTAACTATCTGAGAAAAAAATGGATATTTTAAAATCCAAGTAGCTGCAGTCAAATTAATTATAAAAGGGTATAACAAATTAAAATATATTAAAAAGGCTATAAATGTAAGAGATGTATATACTTTTGATATAAAAAATTCTGTATGATAAAAGTCTTGTCCTGCTAAAGAGATAATGACAAGACAAGGAAATTTACATATATGCAGAAAATCTTGTAAAAATAATTTATTGAAAAAAAATTATATATATGGTTACTTGTTAATGTGATGAAGCTCAGGTTGTTCCTTCTAAAAACTCACATGAGGAAAATGGTCTAATCAACATGAGATTACCAATCAAATAATAACCTTTAAAAATTTATGGGGCGTATATGCTTTATACTACTGTTCAATACTAAGACAGACATTTAAATATGTTATCAAAATGCTATAATAATTATCAAGTTACAATATTATATATGGTTTTGATTTCTAATTTTCTATGTAAAATATGTCACTGCTAATATTCTACAGGGATTTAAATACTAGGACACCCACGACTAATAAAAATAATGGCTCTACTTCATGTTTGAAGGTGCTAATGAGTTCAATCCCCAGAACCAAAAAAAAAAAAATCAGATAAGATAATAATGTCAAACTTTTTGCTTTATTACACTGTAATGTTATCAATGTTTTCTTCTGAATGTTCAACAACTGAAGTTTGAAGACCAAAACCTGGAAAGATAGGTGGGCTAAAAGGACCACAAATATTTTGGTCCCAGCTCTCTGAGGTCAATGAGGCTCCAAGATATATGAGAACCACTGCAGCAACATCCCATAACTCTGTGAGTCCCTGATCTTCTTTTTTGTCGGACCACAAAAAAGGTGTGATCTATGATATGTAGTGTGTGTAAGGAGAGTCATCAGGAGAAAAAAAATCTCCTAAGTTTTCAGAGAAATCAACTTTATTAAGCAATGGCAGTGACTCATCCTGATGGCTCATACTGCCAAGAACTGAGAGGCTCTCTCCATGGTTCCAAGGCAAATCCTGAGATGACTTAACTGACCTTGATATATCGATAGTAAGAGGTTAATTTTAATTAGTATAGGTCTCAATTTAACTTGGTCTTAAACATCCAACAGAAAAGTATAATCAAAAGATACATAAAACTATGTAATAATAAGTTAAATATCTAGGATTTGATTTAGAAAAACAGCTTCAACACTTAGGTCCAAAAAGAAAAAAAAGTCATCTGTTCCATCCCATGGCCTAACTCTAAAAGGGAATGCAGAGGGTTTTTAGGAGCAACTGGTTTCTGCCAAGTTTTGATACTGGGTTATGTTGAAAAGGCCAGATCACTTTATAAAATATTTTTAAAAACTGGGGACTACAAGTGACCCAATAAATTGGACTTTAGGGAAAACTAAGGCATTCAAACAAATTAAAAGAGCTCTGACCTCAGCTCCAGCTTTAGGAAAACTAGATATAACTCATTCTTTCAACCTGTTTGTGGATGAAAAGCAACATGTTGCCACAGAGGTTCTAACCCAGACAGTGGGACCCTGGAACAGGGTGATCTCTTACTTATCTAAGACTTTAGACTCAGTTTCTCAAGGGTAGCCTTCCTATTTGTGGGCATTTGCAGCAACTACCCTTCTGATTAAGCAGACAGAAACACTGATTGTGGGGCAATATTTAACTGTTCAGGTACTGCATTCTATTCTTGAACTTCTCCATCAGTGGTTTCCAAATGGCTGCATCACTCAGTACAAGGGACTGCTTGTTGGAATCCTTGGCTCACCTTCAAGCCAGTAAAGACTTTCAATCCAGTCACCTGTTTGCCCACAGAGTTCAGATAGCCTGACCATAATTTCCTTGCATTGCTTCATCAGTCACCCTGACCTCCAGATGCAGCCTCTAGCAGATGCTGAGTACACCTTGTTCATGGATGAAAATAGCTCTGTTAAAGATGGATAAAGCAGGGCCAACTATGCTGTTGTTACTACCAACGAGACACGCCTCGCTGAATCTCTTCCAAAAAATTGGTCAGCTCAACAGGCTGAGCTCTGGGCACTCATGCAGGCCTTCAACTGGGCAAAGGACAAAAGGTAAATATTTGCACAGATTCCCAGTATGCCTTCACGATAGTTCATGTTCATGGGATGTTATCATTAGTGGATGAAGCCACAACACTGGCTGCTGAGACCTCAGCAGGTTCTTGACTCCCACCTGAAATCTAACACGTGAGATTCTGTTCTTTTGAAGATCTCCAAATAGACCTCACTGAAATTAAGCCATGCCAAGGTTACAAGTATTTGCTGGTCCTTGCTTGCACTTACTCTGGCTGACCAGAGAAATTCCTTCCTAGGAGTGAAAAGACGTCATAATAAAAATAGCAAAAATCCAGTCCTGGATCCATCATTCCAAGATCAAGTTAGTTCATCCTGAAAACTGCACGGTGTCCTGTCCTGACAAGTCAGATCCACTAAAGAGCACCCTGAGGAGACAATGCACTCAAAGCTTTGCTTCTGCCACTCCAGAAGCTACCAGATCAATGCACAGTTGAAGACTGACTGAACAAAATATACAGGAGTTCCTGTCCTAATTGCCTGTATGATCTGCTACCCTGGCTGGGTAGCAGATTTTTTTTTCCACATGTATTTTAGTGTTTGCTACAAGACTTTGGGTTATAACCCCAGAGGACTAAAATGTTCCCCCCAAAACTGCCTTCTTTCTCTTTTATATTGGTGTAACTACTTTTGGGGGCACCTTACTTTGTTTTGTTGAGTTATAGGTTCAATGTATTGTTATACTGCTTGTTTCCTAGTTCCATGTCTTCTGTTAATCTTAGTATTAACTATTATTCTCTGGATTGCAACTCCAGCACACTGGGAGATTACTAAAAACTTGCCTTTGTTCTTTATGTTATAAATATTAATCATGAGTTTCTTACTTTCAACTGTCTATACCTGCAGTAAAAATGTTTCCCTTATGGATAATATGCATTAGCATTCTAGGATAATATGTATTAGGAATGTACAAAAATTCAGGACATTGGGAATTTCAAATTCAAGTTCAAGGTATAAACCCCCAGTTGTTAAGCTATACACTGCCAACTCCTTTTACAAGCTACTCCCTCTTATCAGCTCCTTACTACTGAAGAAACTGGGAAAACTGAAGAAGATTCTCCTCTCTAGTAGAAATAGGGGGGAATGTTGGGGTAAAATTATAATGTAAGAACACATTTACAAAATAGCAAATTTAGAAGTCTCTGTTCTGCAGCTTCTGCTGAATTCAGTTGACCTTGACGGTATCTAAAGCCCAACTGTGTATCACTGTTGAGCACTGAGTCAGAGTAATTGTCTATGCCTTAAGGAACCCTGGGCTAATTCAAGAACACCTTTAACTATGCTCACTCTGTAAGGGCCCCCATCCCCAAAGGTTTCTATATTATAGTAATGCCTTTAATTATGCTTACTCTGTTTCCAGAGGTAATGCCTTTAACTATGTTCTCCCCTTGTTTCTAGAGCATTTCTATATTATGATAAACAATTTCTTTGTTTCAACAAATCTGTTCAAGACTAGCCTGTCTGTCAATATATGGCTCAATGAATATAACCAATTATGTAATGTTTTGTCACTTACTTTATACCTCCCACTTGTAAATTCTATATCAACTAAACTCTCTATAAATTCAATGCTGTTGCTTTGTGAAATTATCCCACAACAGTCCGTTGGCAAAAAGATTAAATACTGCCTTCTTATCACCTTAAAAAAAAAACTCAAGAAAAAGAAAAAAAGAAAACTATCAGAGAACTGAGTCATGAATTCCCTATTACAGAAGTGAACATCTTCATAAAAACTGATCCCAGATGAAGATGAATATTTAACTTTATAGTATTGAATGGGCTGAAATTTATTTGTGCATTTTGTTTGGAATATTTTTAATGATTACATGAAGAAGTCTCTTCCCATTATCCTATCTCTGAGCCTCAATTTATTAGACAATCTTTTGCAGACCGAAATGAGCATTATTTAAATGGTATCTTGTTCATTGCTTCCCACACCCCAGGAATAAAAAGCTTTACTAAATCTCTTTAATTTTAATGACAATATAGTTATCTTCAATGTTCAATATAAATCTTAAAATTGGCATATAATTGTGTAGCCAAGCCCATGTATGAGTCAATCTTGTCATATTTGAAAATACATATTATTTAATCAGAACTATAAGTAAGTCTATTATCAAGAAAAAAGTGTTAAAAATTAGATGCAAAACAAAATGTACCAGGAAACTTGACAGTTGCCTTCTGTGAATTATAGTAGCCTAACTCAAAGCTGACTAAAACAGAGAGAGAGAGAGGAGGAAAAGGGGAGAGGAGAAGAGAAGAGATGAGAAAAAAGAAAAGAAAAGAAAAAGGAGAGGAAAGGAAAGGAGAGGAAAGGAAAGGAAAGGAAAGGAAAGGAAATGAAAGGAAATTCCTGTCTGAATAGACACTTAGTAGGTTTGGAGGAGCTTTAAAACAGTCAAATTCAGATACATACCTAAGTAGTACAGATATAACCTGATAGAAACACCCATCCCACTGCCCAAGTATCCTCAGAATAGAAGATCAAATAAGCATTATTTCAAACCAAACTAAACAGTTATAAAGCGTATTATTGGGAAGCAATGTAATTTATTTTGCTAATTTATTTTGACTGGACAAAATAGCAACTGCCCTTTTCTTCATTAACAATAATCTTCAGAGTTCCTGCTCCTTTCTTTTTGGCCTATGAGATATTGATCATATTTGGGGGTAATTTTATAACTCTCTTATATACTCCTTCCTTCTACTCCTTCACTATAAATACTTTTGTCTCTTCTAAATTTTCTTTGAAATATAGACACTTCTTATTTAATGACTGACCTCTCTTCCTATGACTAGGTCATGAATTGGTCACTAAATGAGGAATTATAAATAGTATATATTCAGATGAAAGAAATAGTCAAAGAAGACTCCAGCTTGATGGCTTTGATTTTATTTGCATAGTTCTTATATGCAGTACTGTAATGTATAACAGAATACAAAACTACAGCACCATACCACACAGTACAATCAGTAAAACTTACAGCATGGTATGAACAAAGTGTATCATGCCAAAAAAAGGCTTAAGGCTCTATAAATAAGATACATAGAACAAATACAAAAGTACACGGGTCATAAGTCCATGTGCTGGTCATAAGTCTAAACAGTCTGCCTTGGTCATAAATCCGAACAGTCAAACAGGTAAACTATTAAAGGAGGAATATCTGTGTTAGATATCATATTATCAAAGCATTTCAATGAAAATGATTTGTTTTTCTGAAAAATACATACTATCAGTTGCCCCAGGATGGTGGTGCCAGCAAGAGGAGTGAGAGTTCACACTCCTTTCTTTCTCCATTGACCTGCAAGCACACAGGCAGTGAGAGGAGTGTACATTCACACTCCTTTCTTCCTCCATTGCCCCTGATCACTTGGCTGGTGACAGGAGTCTAAATTCCCACTCTTCCCTCCCTTAATTGTCCTGGGACAGAACAACTGGAGAGAGTAATGAGAATTCAGCTCCTCATTTTCTCTATCAATCCGAGATGGCTCTGCTGGCAAGAGAAGTTACAACACTGTGAGTGTAAGAGGTCAGTACCAAAGGAATGGGCCCTGAGTCAAATAGATAACAACTCCTTAGACTTAACATATTGGGAAGTTAGGTTCTAGGAATAGACATAAAGACAAAGAACCACATACATTTAGAAGACCCCTGGAGGAACAATCACCTCCTAGCAAAACCTTGACTCCCAGTGATAAGGTTGATTTCTAACACAAGAAATCTACAAGCATCACCACAGAAAACAAAATAAAATAGAAAATAGAAAATGACAAGACAAAGAAGCAAAATGCAATCCCAAATACCCAGCCTACCCAGGACAAGTCCAGGATACAAAGAGACAGAGGAAATAAGAAGCCAACAAATGGAACTCTCTGAAATCATAGCAGCAGAGATGAAAAAACAAATGGAAGAGACCATAGAAAAAATAATCTCTAATGTGCCAAAAGAAATAAACTATCAAAGTAAAAGACATTAAAGCAGACCCAGATAAACAAATATAGGATCTCAGGAAAATGATGGAAACTGTAAACACCAAACTTAGACAAGAAATGGAATCAATGAAACAGATCCAAACAGAAATGTAGGAGATTAGAAACTCCATTGAAAGTATACCCAACAGATTTAATGAAGGCAATAATAGAATATCAGATCTAGAAGGTGGGAACACAACTAGCAACCAGGAAAAGAAAGATATCTTAAAAATTGTAAGATTCCATGAAAAATCAATCCAACAGCTGCAGGATGAAGCAAAGAAGAAAAACATAAGACTGACTGGACTCATGAGAAAGCTGAAGATGGCATAAAAGCCATTAAAACCTCTTCACAGAAACAATGGCAGAAACTTCCCACACATCGATAAAAAAATTTGACATACAAATAAATGAAGCATCTAGAACTCCAAACAGCCACAGCCAAAACAAATGTACACCAAGGCATATAATAATTAAGATTCCAGAAATTCAGCACATCAACAAAATACTAAAAGTAGTTAGAAGTGCTGGGGTTTTAGCTCAGTGGCACAGCACCTGTCTGGCAAGTATGAAGTCCTCAGTTAAATTCCCATTACACACACACACACACACACACACACACACACACAAATTATAAGCAGCTAGAGAAAAGAAAAATATCACCTAAAAGGAAGGCCCATTAGAATCACAAAAGACTTCTCAACACAAACCCTCAAATCAAGGAGAGCTTGGAGTGAAGTATTTGAAGCCCTAAAGGATAAAAACTTCAATCTAAATTGATGTACCCTGCAAAACTCTCTTTCAAAATCCATAGAGAAATAAGACACTTCCATGACAAAGAACAACTGAAGAAATGTACTGCCACCAAACCAGCTCTACAGAATGCCCTTATGGATATATTAGAAAGAAATAATAAAAATCACAAGCACAGGAACACCAGTAGAAAGAAACTGCCAGACAGCACAAGCAATTAAACAGAGGAGAAAGACAGGAAAGAAACAACAGGAGAACAACAAGAAAAAGAAAAGCCAATACATATAAGTTATAACCAACAACATAAATAGTTTCAATTCACCAGTCAAAAGAAACAGACTGGCAGATTGGATCATGAAGCAAGATCCAACAATATCCTGCATTGAAGAAATACATTTAACCCAAAAAAGCAATTCATAGACTAGAAATCAAAAAATGGAAAACAATTCTCCATGACACAGGAACACAGAAAAAAGCAGGTGTAGCTATTCTATTTGCAGACAATGCAAAATTTAAGCCAAAACTGATCAAAAGAGACAAAGAAGGTTACTACATACTTGTTAAGGGAAAACTTCAAGAAGAAGAAATAATGAACAAAAATATTTACACACCAAACACAGGTTTACTCAACTACATAAAACAAATATTAACAGACATGAAAAACCTAATAAGCACTAACACAATTGTAGTAGGGGAACTTAATACCTTACTCTCACAAATAGCTAGATAAACTACACAAAATATTAACAAAGAAATATTAGAATTAAACCAAGCCTATAAACAAATGGAATATAGATGTCTATAGAGTGTTCCACTCCAAAATATCAGAACACACATTCTTCTCAGCTGCACATGGGAATTCTCCAAAATAGATCATATATTAGCTGACAAAACGTGTTTAAGTAAATGTAGAGGAATTGAAAACATCCCATTCATACTGTTTGATCATAGCACAATGAAACTGGAAATCAATGACAAATCACAAAAATACATTAATGCACGGAATTAGACAACACCCTCCTGAATAATCAATGGGCCACAGAGGAAACCAAAGATGAAATTAAACAGTATATACAATCAAACAATAATGCTGACACAATATACCAAAACTTACGGGATGCAGCAAAAACAGTCTTGCGAGGGAAATTTACAGTGATGAACTCACATTTCAGGAAAAGAGAATGAGCTCAAAGAAACAACCTAATGCTGAACCTCAAACTTCTAGAAAAAAAGAACAAATCAGACTCAAAGCTCACATAAGGGAGGAAATTATAAAGATAAGAGCAGAAATTAATGAAATAGAGACTAAGAAAGCAATACAAAGAATCAAAGAATTGAAAAGTTGGTTCTTTGAAAGAATAAGTAAAATTGATAATAAAACATTAGCTAACCTCATCAGGAAAAGGAAAGAAAAAACACAAATTCAAGCAAATAGGAATGAAAAGGGGAAACTCATAACAGATCCCACAGTAATCCAGGAGATCATCAATACCTACTAGTAGAAACTATATTCTAATAAGATGGAAAGCACAGAAGAAATGGACAGATACCTAGACACAATCGAATTGCTAAAACTAAAACAAGACAATATAAAAATTCTAAATAAGTTGATATCAGCCAATGAAATTGAAAATGTAATTAAAAATTTACCAACAAAGAAAAGCCCAGGGCCTGACAGATTCACTGTTGAATTCTACAAGAATTTTAGAGAAGAACTAATATCACTAATGCTGAAGCTCTTTAAAGAAATTGAAAGGGAAGCAGTACTTTCAAAATCATGCTTTGAAACAAGTAGTACCCTGATTCCCAAACCAGAGGAGAACTCAAACAAAAAAGAAAACTACAGGTCAACAATTAACATTGATGTAAAAATCCTTAATAAGACACTGGCAAACAGAATGCAGCAAATCATCAAGAAGATTATACCTCATGACCCATAGGATCACCCCAGAGATGCAGAAATGGTTTAACATACAAAAATCAGTAACTACAATACACCACATTTACAAAACCAAAGACAAAAATCACATGATCATCTCAATAAATGCCGAAAAAGCATTTGACAAAGTCCAACACCCACTCATGATAAAATTCTACAAAATATAGGAATAGGCCGGGTGTGGTGGTGCACGCCTTTAATCCCAGCACTCGGGAGGCTGAGGTAGGAGAAGCGTTGTGAGTTCGAGGCCCGCTTGGGCTACAACGCGAGCGCAAGACTGGCCTGAGCTACACAGTGTGACCCTGCCTCAAAAAAAAAAAAAAAAAAAAAAAAAAAAAAATATATATATATATATATATATATATAGGAATAGATGATACACACCTCAATCTTATGAAAGCCATCTATGACAAACCAACAGCTAACATCATATTAGATGGTCACAAATTAAAAGCTTTCACTCTAAAATCAGGAACAAGACATCGATGTTCATTATCATCACTCCTATTCAATATAATTCTAGAAACATTACCCAGAATAATTAGACTAGAGAAAAAACCTGAAAGAAATAAACATAGGAAAGGAAGAAGTTAAATTATCATTATTTACAGATGACATGATAATCCACATAGAAAACCCCAAAAACTCCACCAAAATCTCATAAATTTAATATACAAATTTAGCAGTGTAAAGGGATACAAAGTCAACATTTTAAAAACAATAGCATTCCTGTATGCAAGCAACAAACTCACAGAGAGAAATTAGGGAAAGTACACCCTTCACAATAGCATCTAAAAATGAAATACTTAGGAATCAGTTTAACAAAGGATATAAAATATCTGTACAGTGAAATCACAGTAACTTAAAAAAGGAGATCGAAGAGGGCATTAAAAAATGGAAAGATACCATTTGCTCTTGGATAGGAAGAACCAACGTAGTCAAAATAGTCATACTCCTAAAACTGCTATACAGAGTTAATGCAATTCCAATCAAAATACCATTAACATACCTTACAGATATAGAGAAAAAGTTCCTAAAATTTATCTGGAATCAGAAGAGATCTAGAATAGCAAATTCAAAGACCCAATCCAAAAATGGGTATCTGAGATGAATACAAACTTCTCAGATCAATAAATACAAATGGAAACTAAATACATGAAAAATACATGAAAAATGTTCAGCATCATTGGTCATTTGAGAGATGAAAATTAAACCACTGAGATTCCATCTCACTCCAGAAATAATAGCTATCTTCAAGAAATCAACCAATAACTAATGCTGGTGGATCTTGGTAAAAAAGGAACCTTTCTCCACTGTTGGTGTGAGTATAGACTGGTACAACCAGTGTGGAAATTAGTGTGGATGTTCCTTAGAAAAAAAGCGCTAGAGGTCCCATTTGAACCAGCTATTTCCTTTCTGGGTATATTCCCAGAAGATTTAAAAACTTAATACCACAGCAATAAATATGCACACATGTTTATAGCAGCATGATTTTTAATAGCTAAATATTGGAAATAACCCAAATGCCCATCAACTGAGGAATAAATAAAAAAGATGTGTTTTTTTTTAATACAATGGAGTACTACTTAGCCATAAAGAAAGACAAACTGGAGGCTTTTGTCAGTAAGTGGATGCACCTAGAGACCATCCTCATAAGTGAAATAAATCAGACCCATATGTATAAACATTGTATTGTCTCCTTAGTGTAAGCAAATGAAAGAGTAAATAAGATCCAATACGTACAATAGATATTGTGAATTGGGAAGAAACTATTCAAAAGAAAAGACAAACTGTGATGGGGAAAGGGAAAGAGAAAGGACAAAAAAAGAAAAAATATATATACTAGATAGTTAAGATAGTCATATAGCTAGTTTCTCTTAGTTCATTGAAAAGAAAATACTTATATTGTTTGGGCAAGATATCATGCCTATATCTTGTACTCAGAATAACTACTATGAAGATGACAATATGCAATGTATTAATTATTGCACTGTCCTACTAACCTGTTTTTAAACTGTTTCATTGTTATTTTATTTTTTCTCTTTAAAATGAAAAAAATAGGTGCTCTCGAACAACATTTAAAGAAAATACACAGCCACCAACTAATCATTACATCAGCTGGTTCCAGGCAATACTGATTCCTCATATGTCAGAAAAGGCAGGGATGAAAATTATTCAGAAAATTCAGGATATCTTGTGATATCCCAATGATATAGGAAGTGCCCACCAGTAATCATGCTTGCAAAATGGATCCAGAAATGAACAATAAAGCATCTATTCCTACATTTCCTCTGTGACCTAGCAGTTTCCATGAATCCTTCAAGGTCACATTGATCACACGGGTGATATAACTGGAAGCTGTGGTTTGAATATGTAATTTTGGCTCATTAATTAAGGAACTTCTGCAGGTCACTGCAAGGGACCTATGAAACTAAAATATTACTAATATGATATCATGGAATCATGAACCTGTTTGACTGTATAAATCATTGGAAATGCCATATATCCTTGACAGTAAAACTAGCATTAATGGAGTAATTAATTGTTTGATTCTTTTCTATGGTTTGGAAGAGTTATATATAACCCCTGAGAATATGTGCAGCTACATGATATGAGACATTTGTGCATACCAAAATGTTTCAAAGGTAACATCATGTCTAAAGAGTTTTTTGTATCTAGGAATTTAACTCCAAATTAATCAGTTTATTATCATCTGAAAAACTGCTGGATGCAAATAATCTTTAGAAATGGACCCAATAAAAAGAGTGCTCTAATAAACTTTTCTGGCCCTTTGGCACAGCTTTTCTAACTGTATCATGTGTGGTCAGCAAGTCTCATAAAACTGTGCTCCAAATCACTCCCTTCTGCATCAAAATCATTTTTCAGACATATCCAAAAACTGTCAGGAGGCTTATTTTCCCCAAATATCAGGTACTATAGAAATAATACCTATTTTGAAGACATTTGTCTTTTCACAAGTGCTGTATTTATTTGTACAGCATGTTTAGTGAATGTGCCTAAATTACGGTAAACTACAGGCATTCTTCCACCAAATTAACGTCCTGTGGCTAGGTTGCCAAATAAATTGGTTGCTAAACGAGGTATTGTATATAGCATATACATTACAATATTCAGAACAAAGAAATGGTCAAAGGAAACTCCAACTTGGTGACTTTGATTTTATTTGTACATCTGTTACATGCAGTACTGTAATGTACAACCACAAAATTACAGTACTGCACTGGGTAGTACAATCAGCAAAGATTACAGTTCTGTATAAATAAGGCATACTGTACAAAAAAAGACATTGAGGTTCTGTAAACAAGATGCACAGAATTGTGCAAAAAACCAAAAACAAAAACAAAACAAAACAAAACAAAACAAAGACAGCTGGTAAGTCCAAGCCGCAGGTTTTAAGTCTGACAGCACACCTCCGCGGTTAAGTACAGTCATTAATCAGGTAGGTTGTTACACAAGGAATATCTATAGTTTCACTCTTCTTGTTTGCTCATTAGTGTTCAAAAAGCTTTAGCATGCACTTATTTTCATAAGAAAGTCATATTTTTAACCTTTGAGAACCCTATTTTCACATTATTGAGAGCTTAGAACAAAAACATATGTATATTTGATATATGTAGAGAGCAGTTATAGGATGTTTAATAAACACAAATAATCAGTATGTCTACTGACTTTGAATTCTTGTGAAAAATTCTAATGGGTTTTAAACTTATCACACACTATAAATAAAAGTTGCATATTATCTCTAAGACTTTACTGATATATTTAACTGTAAGTGATTTATATTTCAAGGCTGTAAACATGTCTTGCAGTATTAGTATTGAGAGATTCTGCAAACATGTAATTCTCTCAATTTCTGTAGTCCACTCTAACATGAGATATTTCTCCTGAAACTCTTTCAAAGAATGCAATGTTTCGGGTGTTCTAAGGAGCACTAAAATAATTGGTAGTTGCTATTTTACAAAATTAATTGCATGCAAAATCCAGGTATTACCATTGCAATCCCTGTTATAAACGACTAATGTTAACTTTTAAAGGCATAACATATGAAGGTCATTTTGGATATTTGGTGTTATTTTTAAACTTTATTAGAAAATTGACAAAGGTGGTCTA
>RJWM01030401.1:0-23490 GCA_004363535.1 Dasyprocta punctata
TCGACTATATTGGGCCAATTGGTAAGGGCATTTAGTTTGAAGACAATAAGAGGTATTACAAGGGGAACCGAGGAAGGAAGGTATGGAAAAAAGACATAGTTTTATATAAGGGTATTCATAAGATAGTTTAAAAGTCTATACTACTAAATGCATTAACTGGTGAGAGAGAACAGTTGATATTCATAAGACCAGATCAATCGTACATGTCTTTACCTGTCAATCTGAACAGCCCCCTTAATGGTAACAATATACAATGTTGCAACCACTGTAAAATTCCAACCATCTACAGTACTAAACCTACAATTTTACAGTATCAGATATGTTGTTGTTTGATGATCTCTTTAGTTTTTTGTTTCTCTTATGTATGACCATTCTTTTATGCTTTATTGGTTTCACTCTGAACTATTTCGCTTGGTTATATTAGATCTGATGTTATGGGTAATTATTTCAATGATAACAAGAGGTATTCTAAGGGGAAAGAAAGGAAGGAAGAGAAAAGGAAAAAGACATAAATTTATAAATATGCATAAATAAGACAGTTAAAAAAACCATATTGCTAAATACAATAGCTACTGAAAAAGAAAAGTTACTATACCTGAATTGATGAATCTTACATGTCTATATCTGTCAACATGACCAACCCCTATGAAGGTAACGATATGCAATATTGTAACTACTGTCAAACTTCAACCACCTCAGTGTGTAAACCTACAATGTTATCGTATCAGATCTGTTGTTGTTGTTTGTCTGTTTTTTTTTTTTTTTTTTTTTTTTTTTTTTTTTGATTTTTGTTTCTATCTTCTGTATCTATTTTCTCTTAAAAAAAAGAAAGAAAGAAAGAAAGAAAGAAAGAGGCTGTGAGTCCCCAGGGCATAAAGTTTGCATATGAGAAACTGAAGCAGCAGCCTCCTAAAACAATTCAGTTGCTACCTTGATTGGGTTATGCAAATTGATCCCTCTGCATATCTTTCTCTCTGCATTTTGCAGAGATGCCTTTCTCACTACCCGGCTAGCCAGCTCAAGTGACTCAAGCTCCCGCCATCCTCACTGTCACTCATCCTCAAGTCACCCCCTTCTTCACAAGATAATAAATTCTGGGAGAGGCTAAGGATCCAGGCCTTTGTCCACACATCCTCATGAGGATTGGACTCAGGACCCCTTGGCTGCCCTTAACTTTGAGTATGTCTCGGTGTCTTTACTCTCGCCGTGGGTTGCATTGGAGGTGGCAGATTGGAATTAACTTGTTGGGATTCCAATCACATCTCAGTGGAATTATAAATATAACTTCTTGGATTGTGAGGAAGACTAGAGAAAGGATTACAGTACTTGGATTACTGTACTCAATACTTGGGATTACAATACCTGGAGCAGAAAGTGAATTCCAGTCTCCGCTGACCACCAGGAGCCCAGGAGAGTAGAGAGTGGGGGTGGATCCAGCCCATTGCAGTGACATCGGCCCAGCCAGGGACCCTAGCAGGAAACTATCACAGGCAGCTCCATCACACAGATACACACGATGCTGCTGCCACGGCAGGGGCTTAGCCAAAAGACTTGAACCACCATCTGAGAAGAAGTTCATCCTAACAGACTCAGCAGCGGCCTTGGGGCAAGACTTCACTCTCACCAGCCACAAGAGCTATAGACTGCTATTCTAGAAAGTGTGAGTGATGGTGTCTACTTTGCAATGTTGTCATGAGAGTTAGATGCGTTAACACTAGGGGAAATGTCTGGGCCAGTGGCCGGTGTACAGTGATGCTTTCATGATGGTCGGCTATTACTCTTGGTGAGGATGGTAATGATGAAGACGGACATTCAGTAAATAATTACTGTTTTAGGAGTGCTATGGTTTGGGTGTGGTCTAAATGCCCTTCAAGGGTTCATTGTGATTAAAAGGTCTGCTTCCAGGTGGAGTTGTTCAGAAGTGATGGAAACTTTGTGAGGCAGGACTCAGAGAAGTCATTAGGTCATTGTGGAGATGCCCTTAGACTTTCAATT
This sequence comes from Dasyprocta punctata, assembly GCA_004363535.1. Classification (NCBI taxonomy): domain Eukaryota; kingdom Metazoa; phylum Chordata; class Mammalia; order Rodentia; family Dasyproctidae; genus Dasyprocta; species Dasyprocta punctata. The sequence goes on from RJWM01030401.1 coordinate 1,996, forward strand.
TCTCTTTCTCTGACTGCCTGCTTGGCAAAACAAGATCTTCCAGTCACAGGTGTCTGCCATGCCATGCCATGACTCACTACTCTCTCCAGAGGCCAAACCAACAGGACAGCCTAATTCAGGCTCTGAACTTCCAAAACTGTGAAATAAATAAACCTTTTCTTTTTATAAGCTAGCAGCATCAGGTATTTCACTGTAGTAACACATAAGATAGTACAAGAAGAGATCTATTAGACTAGAACTATCTTATAATGTATAAACTTGATTTTTTTTATCTTCCATAAGCTAAGAAAGAGCACTCAATGTATGCTGGATTGATGGATAGATGGATGAATGGATGGATGGATGGATTAATGGATGGATGAACGGACTGATGGATGGATAGACAGACTGATGGATGGATAGACAGACTGATGGATGGATAGGTAAATGGATGGATAGATGGAGTAGATGGATGGATGAATGGGTGGATGGATAGATGGATGGTTGGAATGGATTAATGAATGGATAACAGGGTGTGTGGGTAGATGGATGAATAGATTAATGGATGGATGGATAAATGGATGGGTGGCAGGGTGTGTGGGTAGGCGGATGGGTGGATAGGTGGGTGGATAGATGGATGGATGAATAGAGTGGATGAATGGATGGATGGCAGGGTGGGTAGGTAGATGGATGGATGGATGGATGAATGGATGTAGTGGATGAATGGCTGAATGGCAGGGTGTGTGGGTAGGTGGATAGATGGATGGATGGATGGATGAATGGATGGCAGGGTGTATGGGTAGGTGGATGGATGGATAGGTGGATGGATTGATGGACCCATGGATTGATGGATAAGCCTGTGGATGACGAGTGGATGGAAGGATGGATCAGTGGTAAGTATATGGGTGATGGTGATAGGTCAATGAGTTGATGTACTTTACCTCAATCTCACTGTAGATCCCAGCAGCACTTCTCAAAAGCACAATACCCACATCACTCTCAGTCACCCCAACCCCACAGTGGCTTCTCCAGGGACCCCCACCCAAAAGCCCCAGGTATCCTCCCTACCTCCTTCGGGTAACTGCCAAACTCGGCCTGCAGGGCGAGGACACCCAGCTGCAGCAGGGTCTCGTCGTCACAGTGCAGTCTCTCCTCCAGGAGGTCCTTACGAAGCTGCAGGTAGAACTGATGCTGGGTCAAGCTGTGCCTGGCAAAGACATGCGGTCGTGGAGGCGCTGATGCCGAGGGTGGGAGAATGCAGATGACAAGGCCTGCTCGTGGTGGGGAGTGGGAAAGGAGACAGGACGGGGGACAAGCCAGGGAGCCCCGAGGACAACGCCGGGAAGAATAGTGAGGTCTCCTCCATCTGCTTCCCCGTGCCCAGCACTTCACACAGCACCCCCCAGGAGCTCTCCCGCTGTGCTTCAAGTGGGGCGACCGCGTGGTCAGGAGCGGGTCCAGTAAGCAAAGGAACACAGGGGTGGTGACCGGCTCCAACCCCCATCCCCAGACTACTGGCCGTGTGTTGGAGGGAGGAGGAGCATGCTGGGTGGAGGAGAGAAAACTTTGACCTTGAGCAGGCTACATTTGAAACACAAGGGTAAGGTCTCTTGTTGATCAGGGACCGCCTCAAGAGACTGATTCCCTTCGTTCTGTCACACTGGAATCTCACTGATGGAGACCAGCCACGGACCCTGCAGCCATTTGCATGTAATTTGTATTTCCCAAAGCACAGGCCTGTGACATCAGCCTGCACAGACACAAAGGCCTCAAGGGACCAGGGGACAAGAAGCAGCACTCACTGGAGCAACCCACAGTGGCTGACAAAGAACTTGATCCGCAGGAAGAGCGTGAAGGTAGCCATGGACGTCTTCAGGGGCTGCTCCCTCCAGCCCTCAGGGGCTATTTTGCACAATCTGGTTTCATTGTCCAGGAAAAAGAACTCTTTGCCTGAGAAGGAAATTGAGAGTTTAGAAGGAGAAGCGGTAGGGAATACCCCAGCCTCTGACTCCAGCCCTGAGTCCTACCCGGAAGGGTCGGATTGAGCGACATTAGTGCAGCAGGGAAGAGTAGGAATTCCCCCCATATCCAGTCCCCATACCATGGCCCCTGCTGCGGCCATGAGGGGCCAAGAGCAGGAAACAGAGGAAGTGTATCAAGGGAGAAAACCTTGGTACTGAGAGGAGAAAACAGGATCACACTCAGGGCTCCATATCCACAGATTCAACTAACCACAGAACAAAAAGAGCACCAAAAAAAGATTTCATCTGCACTGAATATGTAGAAAATCCATGCATTAGGAAGTCTAAGTAACCTAGAGATGGTTTAAAGTATACGGAAGGGCAGGAGGGTTGTACAGCTCATATGCAAACACTATGCAGTTTCATATAAGAGATTTGAGCACATTGTGTGGGGGTCCTGGAACTGATCCCCTGGAGATGCTGAGTGTTTGTATCAGAGAGATGTCACTCAATATCCGCTTTCCACTCTCATCTTCTGGAGACAAGATGAAAAGGAGAGGAAAGCAGTGCTCTCAAATCCCTGGCCTATCTGCCAGGCCCTGCAGCATCGGGGGGACCATCCCCACCCCACCAGTCCCAGCATGCCCTGTGCTGAATGTCTGTGCCCTTCTGGAATCTACATGCTGAAGCTCTGCCCCACCCCCGCGAAGGGGTGGGTTGTGGGGGTGAGGCCTTAGGGGTGGGTATGTGAGGTACGAGGGTGAGGTCCAGGGTGGGATTGGTGTCCTCAAACAAAGGAAGAGAGACACCAAAGAGCTGACCCTCTGCCATGCAAGGACCCCCGGGAAGGCTTCCATCTGCAAGGCAGTGGGTCCCACCAGGAGGCAAACCAGCTGGCAGCCTCATCTCGGATTTCCAGCCCCTACAGCGGTGAGAAGTAACTGTCTATTGTTCAGGCCACCCAGTCTAGGATATTTGCTGATAGCAGCCCAGGTTGACAAAGACTGGGTGTAAGGGTAGTTGCATTTGCCCTTTGACTTTAAACCTTCGACTCCCACTGAATTTGACGCTAGTCCTCCTGAGAGGTAGGTGACAGGAGCTCAGCCACTGAAGGTACCCCTGCCTTGGTGCCTCTGGAAGGCGTCCTGATTCCCACAGCCTGGGCACCCTCGGCCACTCCCCAGTCCTGTGCCAACGCACACCGGAAGTATTCCCCCTCCCGAGCGCAGGTGTGCAGCAATAGCCAGCCTAAGCATGGAAATCCCACCCAGTCCGTACCAGGAGAACTTCCAGGGGTAGCAGCCTCTTCTCCACAGGGCATATGCTCGCTGGAGGGCAGGCAAGTGTCCAGGTAGTTCTAGCGGCCATCCCCTCACAGTGCCCAGCCCTCTTCTGCCCTCACCCTTGCTGCCAAATTCGATTCCCCATGCCAGACTTACCTTTCCCTTAGGTTTCCTTCTCCCCCAGGGATGGCTGGGTCCCAAACATAATCCAGCTGGCAAACCCTTCCCAGATGGCCTGTGTCTAACTTCAAATTGGCCACTTCTCAGGGATTTTCCCAGAAGGCCCCTCATTCAACAGCTTCAGAAATCATCCACATGGGCAGGGCAGCTGCCCAAAGGGGAAGAAGCAGGCAGGCTTGGACTTGTGAAGTTTTTATTTAGATTGTATGTGACAAACCAACAAAAACACAGTGTTTCCTGGAAATGTGCTCATATGTCCCTTACAAAAGATCAGACGAACTTCCACTAATCGTGGTCACTTCACATAACGTGGTCACGGCACATAACGGCTGCTCTTCCTTTCCTTTAAGTGGCATTTTTGGGAGGGCTGATGAGAAGGATGGGGAGACAAGGACACCCCGCCAGCCCTGCAGTGGCACACTGAATAATCACAGACTTGCGAGCTTCTTGCACTAATAGGAGAACAGGGGTCACAGAGCCGCTGACAGCTAAACAGGGGAATGGAGCCAGGATTGAACTCGAAGGCCTATAAAACCCCAGCCCAGCCTGCTTCTCATTAACCTTTCCGCACAGTGCAGCCTCAGCTGCAGCAAAGGGATATTCGCAATAGAGAAAACTAAAAAGTCCCTTCTTAGAAAGGCTGCAGAGATGGGAAGGAAATATGGGCTGATACGGGTTCTTCACAGGCTCCTGGGGTCGGGACTGAGTGCTATTCGTCCTGCAGACTAAACAGAAATATTTCTAACATTTTCCTGCCTGACTTCAACGCACAGAGATTGCTCATCCAGACCTGCAAGCCGTACAACCCCGAAGTGTTCCACGTTCATTATTTCATGGGGCTCCACATGTACTTGGCCCTTTCTACACAAGCACCTGACACCCTCGCCATGTGGGCTGAGGTCCAGGTGTGCAAAGTGAGGCGTTCTGGGTTCGAGCAGCTTTCCCAAAGGGGACAGAGCACAGGTACTGGATACCTGGGGTGCTGGAGCCACCAGGCCAGCAGTGGACTCCCCAGAGATACCCACCTTTTGCATAAGCCAAGCCGAAGTAGGTGATGTCCCCAAGGCTGGCGAAGGACGTGACAGCGTGGAAGACAGCTCCCACTGTGGACTCCACGTCGCATTTCACCTCCAGACACTGCCCGCTCAGCAGAACCACACACACGTCCCTGAGAGCCAAGTAGGATTTCCCCTTTTTTGTCTGAAAAAACCCGATAGTAGCATCAGTTGCCACAATAGCTGAGATCCTGAGCCTTGAATGTGTGCTAGTTACAGTGCCAAGCGCTTCGCGTGTAGCCTCTCATTTAACTGTCAACCAGCCCTAACAGCGGAGTGTGTTCATGATCCCATTCAGACCTGGTAAGGGACTGGCCCGGGGCAGGCTCGGATCCGGATCCGAGGTCTGTATGGGAGGGGGTTTCCCACATGGACCAGGGCAGGGCCAGTCACGTGGGCACACTCTGGGACACCCCGCTTCCCACCCTAACCCCCTTCACACCTGAGTCTCCTGAGGGCTGCTTTACGGTGCTGATTCAGGGACCGCTCCAGAGATGGTTCCCAGTCTAGGGAGAGGCCCAGGAGTCAGTGTTTCTATGCCCTCAAGTGACCCTGGTGTGTCGTCTGAGCTGAACACCCCTGCAAGGGCAGGTCACTAGGCAGCCGTGTGTCACACAGGACCCTGGGTCCCCGCAGACCACGTTTGCTTCCAGTTCCCTGGAGCCCCCTGTGGAAGTTTTTTACAACCCTGTCTTTGAAAGCCTATTTTCCATGTGAAGTTGAGAGCGCAGAGGAACATTCACGGGGAGCTCCAGCCCCTGGTGGTCCTGCCTCCCAACCCCCCTGGGATGCGAGCTGACCACCAGCTCCTCGTTCCCTGGACTCTCAGGCTGGGCCCACCTCCCCTTCTCCCTCCACCTCCCCATGCAGCGGTCTCTGTTGCCCTCCACCCAGGGTGCTCATGGCTCACATTCTCCCCCAACTGCATCCCTTGCAGAAGGCTGGAACAAGCAGAGGTGCCCCGAAACATCTCAGAGTGGGCACGCAGCAGCTTTTTCTTTGGGCGACTTAGCAGAAACAAATGTCTTGCCCACTCCCAATCCAGGTACCCAGGGCTTCTCCATAAGGAGGTGGTGGTTCCCCAGGGAAACGTCTCTCTGGGTGGGGGCAGCAGAGATACAGGAAGGGAGCTCGATTTTTCTATCCTGCCTAGGGCATGACTCAGGAACTCAGCAGTCGGAGGAGGGGAATTTGAGTCACAGGTCAAGAATCCAGGGGCGTGGATAGGTCTCTGTTTACCCAGTGCCAAGGGGATGTGACATTAAATAGCAAATAAAAAACACCATATTTGGGTTTGGGAGCGTAGCTTAGTTGTACAGCACTTGCTTGTGAGGCTCTGGCATCAAATCCAAGCACAAGGAAGGAAGGAAGGAAGGAAGGAAGGAAGGAAGAAGGAAAGAAGGGAGTAGAGGAGAAAGAAAAAACAAAAGAAAGCTGCCATGACACTTCAAGAAAGACAGAGACAGAGAGAAAGAGAACGAGACAAAAAGACCTCATGAAAAAGAGAAACATCTTATATTTTAGATGGCTAATGATTGCTTTTGCACACAGGGCATGGTGTAGCGGCCTGTAAGTTAGGTGGTCAGCCCTGCAAAAGCCCCTCTCCTGGGAGAGACAGCCACGCTGGGAGCCAAGGGAAACTGTTTTGTTTCTGGCAGCCGGAAGGAGGCTCACCGAGGTCCTTCTCACTGCGCATGCTTCTCACGACAGGTTCGGGACTGTGGCGCCTCCAGAGAAACACTCCTGGGCCGGCTGAGATCTCAAATGCTCCCCCAAAAGTCTCCCGAGTGCGGAAGGTGATTGGCTCATGGGTGCTATACTCACCCACGGATGAGTTCACAGCCAAATGAGCTGTGAGGAGGTGGGGCCTGGTGTGAGGCGGTCACTCAGGTGTGACCTGGCAGGTGGATTTGTCCCTGGCTCTTCCCTCCCCCATTGGCTTCCTGGCTGCCATGGGTTGAGCAGTTGTCCCCTGCCAGGCCCTTTCGCCATGCTGTTTCTGCCGTGGAGCCAACTGACCATGGACTGAACCCATGAACTGCTAAGCCTCCCCTGCTTTACGCTGTGGGTGTCCCAGCAGTGGGAAAGTGACTGATATAACAGCCATGAAGGAAAACACTTGGAGGAAGAGACAAGGGACTGTTCAGTCCAGCAATGTCAGGGTTTAAACCACAGATGACAGATGTCCTAGTCCAAGCCGGAGAAACTGGGACAGAGTGCCACAGGAAATCCCAGGTACAGGGCTGAAGAACAGAGGTCCAAGCAGTCTTCTTTTAGGGGAGTCCTTGGTATTCCTTCTCATTCTTCCTGGCCTCTGCATAGATGCTGGGGTTCAGGAGCCCCTCTATGGATTATAAATAGGCTCCTAGGTCTGGTGTTTTGGTCAAGAAGCCTGCCAGGGATGGAGTGCACCCCAATTGTGTGGGAAGGGAAGTTGCCCCCTTGTTGAAGGAGTCTGCAGTCGCCTAAGCAGTGTAACCTCCAGGGAGCAGGAAAGGGCCCCAGGGAGTCACCCCTTCCTCCCTGCCCAGTGGATGGGCTTCTATACATAGATTGGTAAGGACTGGACAGGTGGTTCAAAGGGGACCAGCAGAAGAAGCACTGACCCAGTGCAAGGAGAGGCCAGGGAGAGCCCCCTGGGGACCCAACACTGCCCCTGCAGCTCTTCCTGAGGCCCTGTGCAAAGGGCACCCAGAAGGCTGTGGATCCCCAGAGCGCATCACTGTGACACTTCCAGTCCATCATACACTTGTCTGTCACCTCCTGCACAGGTCGAGAATTCCTGAGCTTTGGGCACCTCGACCCTTGGAATTCTATGGAAAGCCTGAACCTACCCCAGGCTGAGCTAGAGCAGGCTCCCTGCCACCTCTGCACCTCCTTGAGCTGCGAGGGGAGGGCCGTCCTGGGCACAGCGCCAGGGCTCTGGAGGAGGCAGCCGCCCAGCCATCTCCACGGCCCTGCTCCAGGCTGCGGCGCGGCCACCCTGGTAACCAGTCAGAGGTGGGAGCCAGGCCGGGACACCCAAGTGCACCACACTGGCTGGGACTCCTGGTCCAGCCTGGGCGGACACAGCAGGGACTGGGGCCTGGAGACAGACAGGGGCCTGCCAGGGAGCTCAAGATGAGGCCATCACGGGCACCAGGGAGACAGGGCTCTCCTCCCCACCCCGGCCACTGTTACCACAACGGATCCGGGCAGGTGCAGCGTCACGGGGGCCTCGGCAGCCAGCAAGAGGAACTCCGGCTTGGAGAACTGGGGAAACAGTCAGTCACCCACTGGAGAGGGCAGGAAGGCTCTAGTGTGGGGGCAGGGCTTCCCCTCGGGGCGTGCCTCCCTCCCGCTCCCCAGCCGTCTGCCACAGAGCCAGCAAGAGACAGGTGTCACTAAGGCCAGGCCGTCTGGGTCAGGGAGGAGGCTGGCTGTGCCCTGCTCCCCAGAGCCCCGCAGTGGGGAGGGCTGCGTCCTCCTGGGCGGCTCCTCGGTCACACAGCGTGGTGTGACATTGTGTCTGCATTGCGGGTGTTAAAATACACTGTAGCAATAGATACTGGATGACAAAAAGAATAAAAACCGAACTGCTCTAGGGTTAGACGGGGGAAACTGCGCTCGCGCCCCCAGGGCCCAGCTGGACAGTGAGCAACGGCAGTGTCTGCGGCACACTCAGAGCCAGGATAGAAAAGACGCCCCGGCCACGGCCTGGCACACACGCGCTAGCTCACTCTGCAGCCGCGGAGATCAAGGCCCCCCGAGGATAAATTGCTCATGCAGTCATCGGGCCAGGGAGAGAGAAGTGGGGGGGCGACTTTGCTGTGCCCCCCAGGGGACGCAGCGGGGCTCCTGCCCCAAGAAGCCAAAATCCCCATCAGGGGATCAGCTGAGTCCTGGAGTTCCCAGAGGACAAAAACCAGAGGACAGGCGGCAGCTGTGCCCTCCGTGGCACCTTACTCCCCAGGCTGGGGCATCTCAAGGCCGCCAGGAACCCCTGGCGACCCCTCCTCAGGTTTGTGATGGCCACAGTGATGCTGAAGACAGCAGGGGACAGTGCTGGGCATCTGGGAACATGGGGAGGGACAACCTGAGGCTGCTGGGGCTCTGCTCAGCTCCGATCTGTTGAGAAGCTTTAAGCAAACCTCCCTAGCAGGCCCTTCTAGTCTGAGGTCGCAAAGGGTCCTGGATGGTGACACAGAGGCTGGGGGGAGGGGCGGCTCCTTGCTGAGCAGCCTGTGGCCGAGGGGTCTCCTCCTCACCCCAGGGGCACCAATCCCCTCGTGGTCACTGCGGGTGTCAGTTCATGGCACTGTGCCCTTCTGAAGGTGCTTTATTCTAAACACCGCACGTGGCGCGGCCCGCAGGCAGCATCCTGGACCTGTCCTGGGCCACCCGACCCTGCCTGCAGCACAGACCCCTCCCCCGGGCTTGGCTGCCTATAAGCAGGGTGGGGCCCCTGGGTGGGGCCCCTGGGTGGGGCTCCTCCCCTACTTCCGACTTTACCTAGAGAAGGCCCAGCTGTCCCAGACCTGCGGCCGTGGCACGGGCAGTCTGCTGGGTCACCGTCATCACAGGTGACACTTGGTGGCGCCAAGCTGCACAGCCACTGAGACGCAGCCTGCATTCCCCGACCTGTGGTCCTCGCAGCATGGACAGCAGAGCCCAGCCCAGGGAGGCCACTCAGCAAATACTAAGGGGGACCCCGCACTTCAGGTCTGCTGGCCTCTGTTCTGTGGACAGCAGCCCGGGGTCCCCGCGGACCCCGCCACCTTCCTCCTGTGTACCACGGCCCACTCACCTTTCCCTTCCTCTGCAGGAGACCCTGCTGCTGAGTTGCTGACCACGAGCGCTCTGCTTCCACCGGGAGGGCGGCCCCTGAGCCAAGCCGCTGGCCGTCCTGCCCGCCAAGGGGCACCACACCTGCAAGAGCACTGGCCGCGGCCAGAGGGGCAAGGAGCTAAGGCGGCGAAACCCACCCCGTCCTGTGACTGTCACCGCCCGCAGGCGCTCAGCAGGGCAGGCCGCACCCACCCTGCACGCCCTTGTCCCCCCACCCCCGCCCACGCCAGGGAGTTATCACTTCCCCAAGGGAGGACGGAGCCTACTTCTCAGATGGGAAAATCAAGGTCAGGGGACGTTAAAGCCGCACATCTCAGGGTTTGCTTCTCCCCCACCCCAGGGCCCTGCCTCTACGCTCTGGGTGCTATGGCCCCTGCTGCCCAGTAACCTCTGAGTACATCGTGGAAGCACCAGGGGTCCTGACTTTCTTCCTTCAACAAACCTAGTCATGTGCCACGCGACACTGCTTTGGTCAACAACACACTGCACGTGTGACAGTGGTCCCACAACGCTACAATGGAGCTGAAAAAGTCCCTCAGCCTGGGGAGGTCAGAGCCATGGTGACACCGTAGCACACCGCACATTCCATTCGTGGGGACGCTGGTGTGCAGAAACCCACTGAGCTGCCGGGTGTATAAAAGGACAGCACACACAGTTCCCCAATACTACAACTGCCACTGCTGTTTTCGAATGCATCCTTCTAGTTATGAGAGCCTCCCGAGGGGCAGCCTGCCCTGGCTCGTGGCAGCTCCCCCTGCAGCTCCTGGTGGCATCGTTCTCTCTTCGCCTGCACTTAATCTCAGGCTGTCCTGTCCACCGAGAACTCGGCGGCATTCGGTTGTGTCATACACACACACGTGCATGTGCACACACCTATGTACATGTGTGTGTGTGCACCGCAGGTGACTGTGCACCTAGGTTTGCACAATCACCTCACACCGCTCTCTCGGGGCAGATCCCACCGTTAAAGGACGGAGGCTGTGTGTCAATTACAGCACCAGGGGAACTGTCTCATCAGCTCTGTGGGTTTTAGGGCAGGAAGAATCACTGCGAGGGGAGCTCCAGCATCCGGCCAAGGCCCAGCCGCGGATGTGACACTGTGCACGGACCCACTGTCCACAGAAAGACGGGACACTGTCCCTGTCCTTCAGGAGTCAATGTGGGAATCAGCAAGTCCTCAACCTCAGAGGCACAGCCCAGCTCCAGGAAGACTCAGGCCCGGGAGGGACTTGATCTAAGCACCAGAGAAGACCCCAGCCCTTCTCCCTGCCCCTGTCCCTGCCCCTGTCCCTGCCCCTGCCCCTGCCCCTGCCCCTTTCCATACAACTTTGCTCCTCCCACCAAAGATGGAGTCCAGCTCCCCACCCTGTGACTCTGGACCAAACTTTTTGTTGGTTGGTTGGTTGGTTGGTTTCAAGACACTATCTAGCTATATAGCCCAGGTTGACCTTGAACTCATAGTAATCCTTCTGCCTCAGCCTCCCAGGTGCTGAGATTACAGATATGTACCAGCACACCTGGCTTTACTGCATTTCTCAAGGCTTCATTTGGCAAATTCCATGAGGTGGAAGTGGTGAAGAACCTGTTCAGGAAGCCCTGCAACCCCTCTCTCTCTCCTCTCTCTTTCCCCCTCCCTATTTCCCTTCCTTTTTCCTCCCTCCCCCACCCACTCCCATTCTGTCACTGTCCTGATAGCAATCCCAGCCTGGCTACTGGCAGAGAAAGGCTAGGGTTTCCTGACACGAAGCCGTCAGCTGAGCTCAGCTGGCCACCCACGCGGCACGGCACCCAGTGGACAGCAGAGGCCTCGGGAGAAGCAGAGCCAGCCCCCAGCCCGCAGACCGTGGGCCCAGACAGTGGGGGTGGCTGGCAGCCACTGCACACTGGCCATTGGCCATGCTGCCAGGTGTGGCCACGGACAGCTGCGTCCACAGCGAGGCTGTCGCTCCATCCCTGAGCCTGAGCGAGGTTCGGCTCCCGGGGACACCGATGCCCAGCAGCGCAGCTGCCATAGAGCCCCTCGATGCCGGCTTGAGCCTGACTTCTCCCTTTGCTGAGGGAACAGCGCTGGGGTTTGCTGGCGAACAGGAAGCTTCTCAGCAGTAGCCAGCAAAGAAGCAGGACTGTCACAGCTCCAGGTGCCCATGCCCCGCACCAGGCCCCCACCCTGTCACCCTGAGGCTCACCTGTTCTCAGACAGGCTGCAGCGGCTGTGTGCTGAGCTGCTCCTGCGGGGATCCCAGGAGTTCTGCTCCTCTGTGCTTCGCTCTGAAACAAACCAGACAGCATGGTGGAGGCATGGGTGGGGGCAGAGGGCACGGCTCCCATGATCCAGGCAGCTGGCAGCTGGGTAACACCGTGGTTTTATTAGCTGTGCGCCCTCAGGGTGATTACTAAACTTCTTTGAGCCTCTATTCACATATCGAAGATGGAAAAGACAGCCATGGGGTGGGAGCAGCATTTCAGGGGACATGAGGCCCAACGGTGGAGAGCAGTGGGACACCCCGCTTTAGAGACAGCAAGCAAAAACTTCAACAAGAAAGGAAGGGAGGAAAGGAAGACAGTGAAAAGGCAACAAGCTCAGATTCAACTGAAAAGAAGAGCTCAGTGGAAGATTTGAAGGGGTTGTTTGCTCATTTTTGTTTTTGTTTTTGAGCCAAGGTCTTGCTATTTGGTTCAAGCTGGCCTTGAACTCACTTTGTAGCCCAGGCTGTGGGATGATCCTCCTGTCTCAGCCTCCCCAGTGCTTAGATTATAGGCATCTGCCTCCTAGCTGAAGGTTATTTTAAAAGCCACTCTTTTAACATGCCTGAGGCAGTACAAAAATATTTTTCAAAACTTTTACAAGTTACTTTTCCATTCGTTTCCCCTGGGAAGCAATTATGAAAAGCTTGTCTTCTTGCCTTGCTTTAGTCTGTTCTCATCCACTTGGACAGTCAGACTTCAATAGAAAGAGTTAACATTTGATAGAAACCGGGGGTAAAGTGTTAGAATTGCCCTGGGGGCCCCTGAGCTCAGCCCCCTTTCTCCAGGGACTTTCTCAGCTGCCACACGGGGCATCCGGCCCGTCCAGGGCAGGGCTCAGGGGTGGATACCCTGGCTCACTCTGGGGGCTCCAGGTGCCCCAAGGACGCCCCTCCCCCGGGCTGCCGACCGTGCAGGGCCTGCACCTCGGTGCTCTCACCGCTCTGCGGCCGCAGCCTCCTCCTGAGCAGGCAGCTTCTGCTCTGCTGGGTACCGACGGCTTCCTGCACCGCTCTTCTCTCCACCTGAGGGGCGGGGGCATCACACACGGCAACTTCCGGTCAGAGGGGCGCTGACACAGGCCCACGCAAACCAGCTGCTCTGCTAGGTCAGCGACAGCCGGGAGCTGCGTCTCCAGCAGCCACACCCGCTGCTGCTCCCTGCAGACGGGCACATCTGTCCTTTCCCGGCCGTCCCCCGCCCAAGCTCCTCTGCACCAGGACTCAGAGCCACGGCCTTTCCTTTCCTAGTCCTCTCCACCTCTGCCCTGGCCACCCGACCTTCTGCTCTGTCCACACCTCTGTGCCCACCCCACCCCTGCAGCTTGCTGAGGACGGGACTGGCATCTGCTCTGTGGGTCGCGGGTGAACTCGGTGTCTCTCCAAGGACAAGTGCGGAATGGCAGGCTCTGATCACTTTCAGGTAAATGCAGCAGGGTTATAGGAGCCGCACGTGCACATCCAAGAGTGAAGGAGGTCCGAGGAGGGCGCAGGGAAGGACAGCCACGTTCTGACCGAGGTCGGCAGTGCCACCCCGCTGTCCCTTCACCTCCAGCCACGAGGCCCTGGCACCCGTCCTGTTCCGCTCTCCAGCACATCCCTGGGCAAGCACAGCCTCCTTCCATCCTGTCTCACAGGGAATCTCACCCACCCCCTCCCTGTGCCTACCAGGCCTGCCAACCCCTGGATGCCACTCCTGTGCCAAGCTCCCGGGGCCAGGAGAGGCGGCCACCAGCTGAGCCCCCTGCCCACTTCCGCTTGTCCTAACATGGGACCCGCCCAGGAACCCCAGGCTCTGGGTCAGCCCAAAGGAACCCAGTGAAGCCGCGTCTGCCCTGGATCAGTCCCTGGCTGGCACAGCGATGGCAGGGAATTGGGCTGCACTGTGGAAGCCCCGGAAAGGTAGCTGGGGTGAGTGAGGGACGTCACTGCTCTTTCCTGCCTGGCAATGAACCCAGTGCCGCATTCTGCTGAGTGAGCCCTCACCACTGAGCTCCTGATTATTATACTTTATCCATTTCAAATTCTAACTGAGTTTTAATCTCAATCAGCCCACACGGTTAGGGGCTGCTGGGCTGTGACACTGGGTTCCGTCCTCACCTTGGCGATCGTACCCAGAACTAAGCCCGCCAGCCGCCGTACGTGCAGACTGGCGAGGACTGGGGACACGGCCACCTCTTCCTGATGGGCCCGACAGGCTTCCAGGATGGCATGCAGCGGGCGCCGCCTGCAGGGCTGGTCTTCGCACATGGCCAGCAGCAGGGCGTGCAGGGGCTGGTGGAGTCGCAGGGGCTGCGGGCACAGGCGTCACAGGGGTGAGAAGCTGTCAGAGGCTCACGGTAACTGGTGCTCTGCCACTGTACCGCCTCACACCTGCCCTATTGGACAACTCAGCAGGACACCAGGCTGCCACTGAGGCCACGTGGGGCAGAACAATGGTCCCTTCACCTGCTGGGCACAGTGCACCACTCTGACCGCACGGGCCCTGCAGCCCCTGTGCCTGGGAGCCATGAACAGCAGCTGTGAGACAGATTCCGCCGTGCCCACCCCGGTCACCCCAGAGGCCCGCCCTTCACCCACACTCCCCTGGGGGTTGTTTTCCCCGGTGACTCCGGTGGGTGTCACGGAGCCTTGCCCTAGACCTAGAGCTCCAGGTCTCAAGGCCAGACTGGGGCCTTTTCCCTGCGGAGACACCGGAAGGAGCACAAGTGCTCAGTCGTTGCTCTTGATGTCAAATGTACAGGACAAACAAACAGAAAGATGAGCTCTTCCTGCGTGCATTTCAGTGGCCGCCACTGAGGTCTCAGACGCAGGGAGAAAACCAGGCTGTGGGCCAGTGTGTAGCTCAGGGGCAGGGCACTCGCCTAAGATGCACAAAGCCCTGGGCTCACTCCCCAGCATCACGAACAATAACCACAGCGAGGAAGAGGGTGACGATGAGGACGGGAGATTGTTTCTCCCGCTCAGGCCATGCTGAAAGCCGCCCCTGTACAGCAGGCCTGCCCCGCAGGGCTCCAGGAGCGGCACCAGGCCCTTTGCTCAGGCAGGAAAGGCGGCCCCAGGAGCCCTGGCCTGCACAGCTGGCTGAAGTGCTCCCCACCTCCAAGACACTCACAGCCCAAAGGGAAAGACTGTCACTTTCAGGGACAGGAGGCACAGAACCAGCAAGAACACGGGCAGGGCTGTAAAGAGCAGGACGGGAGCGGAGGAGGCAGGGGCAGCTGCAGCTCAAAGGCTGCGGCGGGGATGAGCAGGTGCGGGACCGCGGCCCCTGGCCAAACAACTATGTGGGACCTCCGGATCCAACTGATGCAGTTTCAGGGTGCCGCTAGCAGAGCAAGCACAGAGCACAGGGGACAAGGGCCCCTGAGACCCTGAGGACAGCAGAGGAGCAGAGAGGTCCCGGACAGGAGGAGGAGCCATCGCGGGCTCCATGAGTGCCTGGCTGAGATGCCGGAGTACGGCCCTGAAGGCAGCGGGCAGTAGCCAGGGTTTCAGGCAGGAAGCGTTGTGAGTGGGTCTGTGTGTCAGGAGATCTGAAGCTCGGGTGGTAGTGCATGCCTGCAATCCCAGCACTTGGAAAGCTGAGGCAGGAGGATTGCTGTGAGTTGGAAGCCAGCTTGGGCTACATAGTGAGTTCAACACCAGCCTGAACTACATAGTGAGACTGCTTCAAAAAATAAAAGAGAGTCTTCAGAAAGCACTGGGCTGTTGGCTTGGAGGGGGCTGAGTGAGAAGGAAGGGAATGAGAAAAGGAAAGAGGGAAGGAAGAAGGGAGGGAGGACAAGACCGTCTCAGCAGCTGGGCTACATTCTCTTGCGTGTGCTCTTGTAGACCTGGCGTCTAAGGAATTTTTACAGCATGAGGCACACACACACTAAGGGTGGTCTGAAATTGTGCAAAATGCTGTGCTAATCAAAGCTTGTTTGTATACTTTCAGCTTTCTCGTAGTCTTTTATAAACTCCTCTGAAAGTCTCAGAAAGGGAGGCAAGGCAGGGAGCACCCCTCACGCGTGATGGCCACAGAACCCCTCTCCCCAGGAAGCTCCTGGCTTCAGGAGGGGCCGTTTTAAAACCCTTTCTGTAAATAAATATGTAATACATAAATAACCGCTTCTTTGGTGTCTGTTAAATCCTCTAGCTTGCTGCTCCCTCTGAGCAAAGACAACAAGAGACCCTTCTGTCGCCTGCCAGCTCTAACTGTATCACTAAGTCACCCCAAGGCATGACGTGGTGTCCTGGTCCACAGACCTGGCTCGGCGGGACGAGGAATCCTGCGGCCCAGTAAAGGGTCATCCCCAGGGAGTAGATGTGCACCTGCCCGAGAGAAACGCACGGTTAGAGTCCCCGCTGCTATTCCACAGCTCCGCAAGCAAGCCCAGCACGGTTTCCACGTCTGGCCGGTTCGATGCCACCTGCACCTCCCTTAACCTTTGCTGCCTCCTGCATTAGAGGCTGGAAGTCCAAAGTTTGCTTTCTAGCAGTAACTGTGACGCACAATGTTGGCAAAAGATATAAGAAGGGAAATCTGTTGGGGCGTCTGAAAAACTTTTTGCTTTACTGACAAAAGGAACACATGCGACTGGTCCCTCCTTCCTGTCTGGTGACGCATGGGGTCCCAGCAGCCATCCTGTGACCATGAGGAAACAAACATAGGGACAAAAGCCACAGAGAAGGAGGGAAGGGTGACCTATCTACCTGGGTCCTTGATACCCTAATGAGCTGTGACCAAAACCTAGCACTGTGATAAGCGCATACTGAATTTCTTTTCAAGTCATTTCAGTGTCAAGCTGTCTTGTCTCATATTCGCTTCAACTGAGCATTCATCATGATTCCAACTTATGACCAATGGCAATGATACAACCCAACCTTGCTGCAGCTAGCCCGGCCCCTGCCGACCCTCGGGGCTCCTTGCCACAATGGTACCAACACGCAGGCTGCTGCTCGCATGTTGGTAAGGGCCCGATCAATAGTGCCGCTCTGCAAGTGTGGAAACCCGGCCTCGGGGGAAACAACCCACCCTTCTCCAGAGCCGAGAACATCACCCCGAAACCCGCTGTGCCTCCAAGGTGAGAAGCAGGCGCCCGCACGAGATGGGTGCTGGAGGTCCCCGCCCCCGGGGCACCCCCCTCTTACCTGCGATGTGTCCGGATGCTCGTCCTCCCCCTGGCCCTGCAGCAGTTCCGGGGCCTTGAAAGGAGCGGCCTCGAGGTGAGAAATGTGGTCTTGGAAAGAAAGGTGTCCGGCCGCAGACAGAAGGGTGGACCAGGGGCAGACCACATAGTCCGCGGAGTCTGCGACCAAGGCAGTGATGGGGTGGAGCCAGGCCGTGCCCGAGGGCCGCTCTGACCACGCGCGCGGCAGGAGAGACGCGGAGAAGAGCGAAGCCCCCCGAGGCACGGGGACAGGGAGGGCGACAGGCCACTCTGGCCACGACCAGGAATTTACCCCCCACGTTCACCGGAGGCTGAGGGTCTCAAGACCACCTGGAAACCGGCCCAAGCCTGAGTTCTCTGACCCCGGACCAGGACCCCAGGCAGCGGGACTGGGAGCTCTGTCGCTGTTCTCAGAAGTCCCCAGGCAGGGACGAGGAGAAGGCGAGAACCGTGGCACGGGTGCACGGCCTGTCACCAGCCCCGCTGGGCCCCTGACCGCATGTGTGAGCTCACACGCCGGCGCCTCTGCACGCGCCGAGCTGCCGTCCCTGCGGGACTGACAAGCCCACGCCTGCGTGTGGGCTCCCAGGGTTTGCTTCCGCCACCACTCCAACGCCTCAGGGCTGCAAATCCATCTGGGACCCCTGCCTGCTCCTGCAACATCCCTGGGGCCAGGAGAGCACAACGCGCAGCCTCGCCGGTAGAGGGCGCCGAGGAGACGCCGCCGCGGCGAGCGCTCGCCTGCAGTCAGGGGGATGGGCGAGAGGCCACCAGGGGTGGCGCTGTGCGCTGGACTCGGGCCCAGGAGATCAGGCAGGACCTGGCCACGTGATTACCTTCCGGTGACCCCGACTACACAGCCCTGCTGCCCACACTGCCCACTCACACTCCCTCTGCACAGTCACCTCCAAACACCAAGCCGGAAGGGCTTCGCTGGGGACAGGCGGACTTTTCTTGTCTCATCCTGTTTGTCTTACGAGGCAGTTTAACAATTATACTGACCTCCCCTGGGTGTCTCTTTGATAGGGCACAGATGAGCCCAGCATCTGGCAGACAGATGTAGAGTGTCCCTGGCGACTGCCCCGCCTCTGTCTCCAGTGATGCCCAGCTGGCAGAGGGCCCACGTGGCCACGGTCTCTCCTTGAGCACACGTGATCCGAAGCAGGCTTTCCAGCACTGCCGTGTGACCCAGTCCCAGCCACAGGCCAGCCTCCAGGGCAGCTGCTCGGGGACTCCCTCACCTACTCCTTCCAACCCCAGGACCAAGCACAGCCAAGAGGCAGCAGCCAGAGTGACCCTGAGGAGAAGGGACTGAGCTGTCCACACACTCTCTTACCATTGCAGAGGTCTTCCAGGAGCCTCTCCCCAGCCAGCGACAAGAGGGACCAGATTTCCTCCTCCGACAGAGCTTCGCCCCTGACTTGCAGGGCACTGGCCAGCGTCACCAAGGCTGGGCTCCTGCCTGCAATGACACACGTGTGACAGAGTCTGCACTGTCCTTGTGTGGACACATGGTGGGGCCAGCACGCACCACTCCAACCATCCAGAGTGCACAGTGCCACATGTCATCACCTGTGTGCCCTGATAGGGACACACAGGGGACATGAAATCGGCGTCTGATAGGTCATAGGTTCTCCGGGAATGAGCAAATAAACAGATAAATCACCTTCCTGTGAAGGGCAGGCGCAAACTCAAATGAACCACCCAGGGACCCCCGGCAGGAGTTCCTCCCGTGCCCGGGCTCTCTGCTCCTGCTCTCCTCCTCTGCCTGTGAACCGGGGTAAAAACCATTTTGCCTCCAACATGCAGTGCACATCTTCATCTTTGGCAGCTGCCTACCAGGCCGGTGAGTCTCCAGGAGCCAGAACAGGCGGCCCAGAGAGGATGCACTTGGGGGTGGAGGGCAGGAGTGTGGCCTTGTTTTCCCTGTCTTTCAAGCAGCGTCTGTCTCCACATCTACCCTGCCCCTTGCCTGGTGAAACTGCCCCCCCACCACTGATCTCAGAGTGCCAGGAGCTGGCGGCAGCAGGAAGAGGCTGGGCAGGGTTCTAATCTGCTGCCACTGAGCTTTTCCTGCAGCCAGAGCACGGGAGGGCGGATGTGCTGTGCTGGGGCGGCGTAGGGAGCCTGCTGCAGCCGCCCCATCTCTCCCCAGGCACCAAGTCAGGCTCTCCACTCACCAGCTGCTCGGGGCCTCGGGAAGAGAGACACAAACCAGCTGGGTCTTCCCTCTCACCCCGGCCACCGAGGCCCTCAGGATGCCTGACCTGAGCTGCCCTGCGTCACAAGGGCCCATGCAAGACGGCAGGTGGGGAACCAGGTGAAGTTCCAGGTGACGGGTGTGCTGCTGGGTCACCACACCTGGTATACTGCATCAAAAAATCACACTCTTCCACCCACATGCCAACAGTTACTGCGTGTCAGTTAAACTGTTCTTAAAAAGTCATAGATTGGGAGCTCAGATCCAGGCTATTTTCTTTTTTTTCCCTTCTCTTTCTCTTTGTAAACGTGGCTTGAGACTTGTGGGCTAAGCATTCCCATCAGGCCACATTGTTCTCACTTTTATAATCACCATGAAAGGCTAAAAAGTAAAAATAAGGGAGATGGAGGAGATTGCTTCTCAGGCAGAAAATCTCCCAGTTCCAGTGGAAAATATAGAATGCGAAGGTTTTCTGATCACACTAAGACTAGAAGAAAAAATTTATTGAGTCTTCTAGGTGGATGTGGCTAAAACCACTGTTTCAATATAGTAAGTAAACAGGGGAAGGATGCGTTTCCATCAGTGCTGAACTCACCGTGAAAACACAACACAGCTTAAGCCTCACACCTGACACGAATGCTACTTCCAAACGGAGCATGGATTTCAGTTTAATATAGAATCCCAAACTATAAACTTTAAAGAAAAAATGGGTCACAAGATAATTGCACGTTTAGATTACATTGCACATTAGAATATATTGCATGTTTAAAATATACTTTTCTAGCCGGGCGTGGTGGCGCACACCTTTAATCCCAGCACTCGGGAGGCTGAGGTAGGCAGAGCGTTGTGACTTCGAGGCCAGCTTGGGCTACAATGCAAGCACAAGGCCGGCCTGAGCTACACAGTGCGACCCTGCCTCAAAAAACCAGGGCTGGGAGTTTGGCTCAGTGGCTTATGCACCTGTCAGGCAGGCATGAGGTTTTGAGTTCAATCCCCGGTGCCACAAAAAAGAAGAAGAAGAAAAAAAAAATATATATATATATATACACTTCTCTATTCTAGAAAATAGAATGTATTTTTAACTGTTTCAAAACTCATCAATGATAAGAAATTCAATTAAAAATGATACAAATAGGTATTTCACCAATGATATTATACAGATTACAAATTAGCCCTGTGAAAAGATAATGATACATCACTAGACATTAGGGAAATGCACATTAAAGCCACAATGGCATAGCAAGTCATAACTATCAGAATTACTGAAGTAAAAATTTGTGACAACTTCAAGTGCTGGTGAGAATGTGAAATGGAACAGCCACCGTGGAAAACGTTTGGCAGCATCTTACAAAATTAAACAGGCAATGACCAGATGACCTGGTTACAGCACTGCCGTATTTTTATACCGGAGAAATGGAAATTTAAGTCCACACAAAAATCTACTCATGAGTTGGCTCAGCCAGCCACCTTGGGCAATAGAGTAGCATGAACTAGTAATTTTGAACATGTATATAACATGCACACACACATATGTGCACACCCATGTCAGGTGCCATCCTGGCAGTAACACCTGACACGCATGCACACCTGTGCGAAGTGTCCACGTCTGCTTCCTCAGTATTTACACCCCATGGAAACAGCCTAAAATCGCCTCTTCAATGGCTGTAATAGAGCAGAATATTATCTTGGTCATCATAAATTTTTGCGCAGACTTTGAAAACAGAGAATAAAATTGAGGACTTAGAAATTATTGACCATACTATGGCCAACATTTTCAAATGCATATGAATAGGAGAGGCAAAATGTACGTGTGTGTATGTGTGTGTGTGTGTGTGTATGTGTGTATTTACCTCTGCAATTTATGATAGACCAAGTACAGGCAAATGAAACACATGTAACACATAAAATAGATTAGAATAGTGCTTAGCATAAAATACATAGTATTTAAATGGTAGCTTTTACAATTATTATGGGTAGTAACAGCATTCACAGGTAATTAATATACTGTACTGGAATATTACTAAGGCTTTTATAGTTATAAATATTTTGGATTCTAACATCTTTAAGTTCAACAAATCAACTTACCGAATTTTTCTTATCTAATAACCAGCTAAGAGAGCCTAGGATTGGTGGAATGAGATTTTTGTCCGCATTTTTGGTTTTAAAACTAAATACATTTCACACCCTGTCCAACAAGAAATTAAACTGCATTATAGATTTGGCCTCTACCATGGTATGGATATATTTCTTTCCTGCCAAAACTCACGTTGAAATCTGGTTGCTGACGTAGCAGTGTTGGGAGGCGGGGCCTTGAAGAGGGATTAATATCTTTCTCACGGACTGGGTCAGTTCTCACAGGAGTGTACGGTGTTACTGTGGAAGGGTTGGTTTCCTCTGTCCCTGTCCTCGTGGCCACACATGCCCACGTGTGTTGCCTCTCTGTTTTCTACACGAGACTCTCACCAGAAGTGAAACAAGCAAATGCCGCTGTCCCGTTCTTGGCTCTCCAGAGCCATAGGCTAAGATAAATCTTTTTTATTTCTAAGTTGCCCAAATTTGGCTATTTTACAACAGTCACAGAAAATGGACTGAGAGAGTCTTAAAATTCAAA